>JAMPIV010002536.1:0-49027 GCA_024509875.1 Oreohelix idahoensis
GGTCCTTCCTGTTGATTGGGTCTGGGTTTTTCCATGCAGTCCTCATTTGCATATTGAGAGGTTACACCACATGATACAGGGTTTTCTACCTTTCGAACTTGTATTTGGAGACGCTAATCCGCCGCGGGCCAATGTCCTTGTTATCATCGATTTGATTACTTCCGTATTATATTGGAGATGTTACAACAATTCGTCTTTTTGAATTTCGTTAGAGCTCTTAGAGAAAAGATTATAGAATCGTGCATGGGTTAGCAACTTCATTCTTCCGAATTTGCCGTATACGAAAAAGGCTAGGCGATTTGCTATTGAAGAAAATGACGCATATCGTCTACTTTGTCCCTGGAGGACTAAGCATATGTCTTACTGCCCTCAAGATGAGAATAGAACTTCTACATTTCTTGGAAGGGTCCATACACGATAGTCTCCGAAAAATTTCTGATGTTCGGACTATATTGTCTGATGTGGTTGGAATGGCATAAACCCTTCCATAATTTAATTATCGTACGCATGATGCGACGAATTCTATCAGATCGTGCAGATGTCATTGCATATTTAGACGACATCTGTCTTTTCAGCGATACTTGGGAAGAACACTATGTGGGTCTGAAGGAATTGCTATCTACTCTACGTGAGCATAGATTGACTGCTAAACCCTCTAAAGCTTTTGTTGGGTTTAGTGAAATTTCCTTCCTAGGTCATCGAGTTGGTCATGGTCTGTTGAAGACAGAGGACCAAAACATTTCAAAGATATTAAATATCTCGGTTCCGAAGACAAAAAAGCAAGTGCGTAGTCTCTTGGGATTGATACAATTCTATGGAAGATTCATTGAGAATCTGTCCTCCATTATGGCACCACTTTCAACGTTATTGAAAAAAGGTTCTCCTAATATGGTGCGTTGGTCCCAAGAATGCCAAACTTCATTGGATCAGGTTAAGAATTTGTTCTCATCTCATCCTATCTTAAGACTACCGACGATTGATAAGACTTTTGTCCTTCGTAGTGATGCCTCTTCCACTGGCATTGGAGCGGCACTAATGCAGGAATATTCAGGAACTCTGCATCCTGTAATGTATATTTCTAGGAAGCTGAATGCGGCAGAAAGGAATTACTCGGTTTTGGACCGTGAATTGTTAGCTATGGTTTGGTCCATTCTTAAGCTACAAAGGTTCCTTCTGGGCGCGCATTTCTTTATGGAAACCGACCAAAAAGCTCTTACGGCTATGCAAAGTAAGGATTTGAAGAGCTCGAGATCTACTCGTTATGCTATTGCTCTTCAGCCTTTCCATTTCACGGTGCGAGCTATCCGTGGTTCGGATAATGTGATGGCGGACATATTGTCTAGATGCCCACATGATTCCAGTTAAATCTTGTGTCCTAGTTTTTCCTGATATATTTTCAGACTTAGGTCTGTCCTTAATATCATAATATGTTGTAATACAAATGTATTTGGATGATGTTTAGATAATTTAACAAATTTCATTTTGTCCATCCATCAGTGATATGTTGCTAAAATAGCATTGACATTTGTATATTGCTATGATTATATTATTTAGTAATGTTTGATATATGATTGGTATTGCCAGCAACTTAGGTTTCTTGAATGGTATCCCTTAGTTTGTTTGGCTTAAAGGAAATATTTTCTCCTATGTTGGGAGATGATTTGTACCCTCTTCTATTGTACCTGATATTAGGTTCATTGTTTGCATGAGCACAGAAGTGATACTGGTGCTATCTTGCTCATGAACATATTTTAAAAAAAAAATTGCATTTTTTTTTTACAGGGGGGTGGTAGTAATGTTGCTGTCATTTTCGACGGAGTCATCTGTCAAGTTATTTGCTTATGTTTGTATCATAAGTATAATTGTGTCTTTACCTGCGATGTCAGGTTGATTAGGGGTTGTCTTCCCTTGTTTATTCATTCATTGTGTTTGACCTGTAGGGTCAGAGGTTGACAGTTCGGCGTAGGCCTATGGGAAGGTTTTTTAAGCGGGAGTGAGATATACTTCCGGGAAGCCGGGAGGTCCTGTTTTTCTGAAGGGACCAAGAGTCCATTGTTTTTCGGGGAGAATCTTCGAAGTAACTGCTATGGCAGTTTTCCCCAGTGAATCTCTGTGCGTCGGGATGACGACAGAATTCCTTGTGTAGTTCTGAGGATTCATTTACCAGGTAATACCGACCTTTATGCATTATTACGCTTTTCGGTGGCAGAACATGTAAAGGATTACCTAGGGTGAACAGCAGCTCACTGATCCGCCATTCCAGAACTTATATATATTTGTGCTCGAGGTAGCCATCCAAGACTGTTAGTCTTATATTGTCCAGAAATCCAGTGACGAAGATATATTGTGGGAGCCGCAGATTGGCGGAACTTCTATCTACAATAAGTATTACTGCAGGGTTGATGATAACCTATTTAACAGAAGTACACGGCCGACGTTAGGACGAGGCCTGTGCTTCCGGCTATTATACTACAGCCTGTTATGTGCAATTGGCAGGGAGTGCCAAGTTGCACCTGTGTGTCAAGGTAACTAAGGCATCTGACGCGTTTAGTCAGAGACGCCAAGGGCGACGCTACGAACTGTCATTACTGGAGAACAGAAGAAAGTAACACCTATCTAGAGGGATAAATGACAGTAGTCTGATCAATAATCACTTTAAATATTTAAAATCGCCCAAGTAATAACAGAGGTATGGTAGAAATAAAAATTGAGAACGACCGACAGACTCACTGATAACCTTGCTCAGTTTTGAAAATCTTCGCCCAAAAAGTCAAATCCGTTTGACTTGATTTGATTGGGTAAGGCTAGTTAGATAAGGGGAGATGTCACAGAAGATTTGCCCGCTAACGCGAAACATATCCTTACACAGTAATATTAAAATCAAACTGGCCAACGCATTGATAAACACCCAAAATGTTTGGGGTTTTCAAAAAGAGTCAAATTCTGGATGCGTTGTTCCATTGGCTGGCAAGATTGATAATAGGAAAAGAATACAAGGTTAGAACGCCATTTAGAAATTTATATTCGCAGTGCTAAGATGAGATCAGAAGGGGAGCTTGCCTGAATGTTTTACCTTCTGGACAACGGCAGTTTAACTTGTGCCATTATTCTGCTAGTCATCTTGTGTATTGTGTAACATATTTCATTGATTGCGGTAAGAGAAATGATTTATTAATATTCTTATTAATGTGTAGAGGCTAACCCAGATAGGGCGCCCACAAATTTTGTGTTGTGCGACATTGCTATTGTGGAAGCTTATGACATCCTAAGGGAGCATATGCATGCCTAAGCAGACTTTTGAAGCAGAAAACAAAAAAAGTAAATTGTGTTTGAATATTGCCATGCATAACAAAATATTTTGACTATAAGACCAGAAAGCCACTGGCAGTTTTCTACAGGCCACAATGTTCTAATAAACATTGGGAAAAAAATAAATAAGATGTCATACTGCCAGAAGAAACACATTATTAAAAAAGAAACAGAACAGAGTGTACCCCAGCTGATGAAATAGAAAATAACCAAAGATTAAGGTAACAGAGGCGTTGAAGCATGTGGGAAGGAGAAGGTACCCACTGAGCAGGAAGCAGTCACATAACTTAGAGACGATAGCTATTGATTAGCCTATGTTGCTGATCACCATGAATGGTTAATAACGATGTGAGTTGCTGGTTGTGGAGAAAATATATGGTGTATTTAGGGAGGCTTATTCATATTGTTGCAGGGTTGAATCACCTATTTCAAACTGAGTCAAATACCTGGAGCTGCAGTACACGAGGCAACCTGCCTGGTGTTTACATTTCAAAAACCAAAGCTGTGGTTGCTGCCTCCAGACTACCCTGTGGTGAACGAGGGTGAAGTTTTACACCAGTCAACTACTTTCAACTGGAAACAAAGTTAAGCCCTATAGTTGCGGGCACCAGGGATTTCATTAAATATATTCTCCACCATTAGGACAATTAACTGTTCGTGTGAAATGATGAGAAGACCCGTCTCTCCTATTAGTGACATTGTGTAAGACACTATTTCGTCAGCAGGGAAGACCAGTATACGAACATTTTAGTTAAATATTTAAAGGACAAGATGTCCCTCATATGTTTTAAAAGTTGTATATATATATATATATATATATATATATATATATATATATATATATATATATATATATATATATATATATATATATATATATATATATATATATATATATATATATATATCCACATTTCTTTTGAGTTGAACCTTCCTGTGCCAAAAGAATTCAAGGTTCAGGAAATTAAATTGTACATTAACTTTGAAACTTTAACCACTGTCTTACTTGAGTTATTACATTGAGTTACAGTTGTGTTTGTTTAAAGTATCATAATACATCACACTTTCATTACCCTAGACACCTAGCCTTATAATAAAATAAAATAGAACCAAAAATAATACACAGAGTGAGATCATAGAGTGGTAGCAGTTAGGTACCCTGAGAACTCATCAACTTTCAACTATTAGACTCAGGGACTTACATAGCTTGACCTCACTCTGTAGACACTTACTATTTAACATCTGTAACATCTAAAACCACAACAACACGGACCTACTAGAATCCATTCACGAGCCCACAGCCGTGGACAACAGGTTAAGAAACGATGCTCTATACAGGGTGTCCATAAAAGATTGTACCCTTTTCAAAAAATTTATTCTCGGCCCCATGACGTGGGACGAGGATGCTTTCTATCACAAAAGTAAGATAATCTCTGCAAGTTTTTAAGGGTACAATCTTTTATGGACATCCTGTATGGTACCACCCAACAACTACAGAACACATGCAACTTCTTCAATATCACGTAGGCTGCGAAAAGACAACAATCTCACCAGTCCTACTTAGGCAACATCAATGACAACAAGATTTTTTGGAAAGATACTATCGCCATGAGAGCTATATGACAATGTAATAATTGAATGTCCACAGGAAACGCCCTATTCCGTTTACTGCGTTCTTTATGCCCACGTACAACGAGACACACAGGATTCAAAAGAAACAAATTCTAAATATACACATCAATGAAAAGAGAGTTCAAGTCATTTCATCTCTTTCAATAACGGAACCCATGTTACGGACTTACATAGTTTATATCCTGTAGAATGTAGATGTCAAGAGTATTCAAAACTTGTATTAATTTCTACGCATCCTGGCTGCACGTTTTCATGTCAAGGGTCACTATGTGTTCCGTCTGACAAGTGGTACACCACTACGCGGGGATGGCGTGACCAATGTTAACACGTTTCGAACGGCGAGAGACTGTTACAGCAGGATTTTTATAGAAATAGACAGCAACAGACAAACAGATAGAAAACAGATAGACAGACAGACGAATAGATGGAAATACAGGCGTACGGAAGGACAATAAACGTCGCGTTATAGTTCCCGATACAAGATAGACGGGTTAACACGAGAAAAACACCATGCAATAAACATAATATTATAACTTTGTGACGTTATTGTCTCCCCTGCTCAGCAGTAATAATCAAGCAATGGCCAAACTTAAAGTATAATGATGAGAATATTCAAATATATCAACCTTCGCTCTAGATTACTCTTGGCATAGGTATAAATAGAAGAATGATGCTTCTACTTAAGGGAGTATCACAGGAATTTTAAGAAATCAAGCATAACAACTGAGATCATCTAAGCTGTCATGAACTTTTTATCTTCCCGTCCCTTCTGTGAGGAAAAAAGAAATTTGCTCGTATTTTTTAAGCCCCAAACTGAAATGGTTAGTAAAATGTTACTTAAATAGGTCTGGATAATTATGTATTTAAATCAACTGAGTCATACGATTGCAATTCACTCAAAAATGATTAAATCAACGTTCAGTTTGTATTTACAGATAGCAAATGTAATAATCAATTATAGTTAACAAGTTAATATAGGGTTTTTAATTCAACAATAAAGCACTAAAGTTTTCATCACTGGTAATGACTTTAAAGTGGATATCGTTAAAAAAAATTATTTTGCTAGACCTGGTAGTTATACTTAACTAACCTCGTGTTGATGACGATTTGTTGTTGGTATTGGGTTCCGTCACTGTTGGTTTCAAAGGGTGTTGTTGACTGTTCCGCCACAAGTCAAATTATGTGGCGGTAGCACACCCCTGGCGGTAATCCTGGGGGTAACCACTCCAATTGTCAAGGGAAGTGTTTTTAAAACCCGTCTGATGTAGGCGTCTAGCGTAGACTGCTGACAACGTATACCACAAACGTGTACCACAAACTGAGAGAAAACAAATTTCTCTTCTAAGTATAGAATCTCCTAACAAGAGAATCAGGTGCCCTCCGCTTCCATTCCAAAAATTCATCTTCCTCAGAAACTTTACCCTTCCTGGACATTAATGTTAAACCAAGTGAGTCAGATGAAAGTGCGTCTGGACAGCAGAAAACGACAATTGCATTAATTAATTAACCATGTTTGAATATACACATAAACTTATTAAAATGTTAATATAATAAATATGCACATCATGGTGGTATCATCATTATCAACTCCCTGCTCCACATGGAGTTATCTCTGCTTTTGGGTTCCTTGTGAGGAAACCCGCACGAAGCAGTCACCAGTTCTTGCAGTGGTAGTTCATGAATCCAATCATTTTATATGCTGAGGTTGTCAGTTTCGAATGAACCTGTACATCAACAAGCAAGTTAAACATGTTAGCTGCCAAAAAAAAGAAAGATAAAATGTACATATTGCAACTAACCCCAATTACCGGGAATGAAGTTACATGGTTCTTGCACAGGTAAAACTTCCGAGCAGTGTTGGGCCACTGGTTTTAAAAGACCGTTTTACAGGTGGTTGGAGTTTTACTTTAATTATAATCCCACTGTTATTCTGTATAAAGGTTCCTAGGACTCGTGGTTTCCAGTACTATAGTCGAATTTTTTTTCTGTTTAATATCAGAAGAGCCTCTAATACTTGGTCCTGTTCTTATGTTGGAATCCTGTTTCTATTCGTTATCTTGGCAGTCTGAAACGCCTTCTTATTGACGAGTTGGAAATGCAGTGAAGCAGTCCCAAAAAGTTGCAGATTTTAAGCGACATTTTCGCTTACCTGCCCATGTGGTTACGTTGGAAAAAATTACAATCAGAAGTGGTTAATTGTAGCTTTTTCATGCCAAACCAACCATGAATTGGGGTCTGGTATCGGTAGGCGTCTTTTTTCCCACAACTACCCTTACCTGTAGAACATTCTACGTGATACACAAGACATTTTCTTTACATGTCATTTACAAATTCATTTACCTGTCATCCATGACCATATAAGGTCTTGTTTCTTCCGTTTCGTCTGTCATGTGTACAAACTAACTACTTTACAGATCTAACATTACAATCTTCTCGCAGATGTTATTTCATTGTAATTGTTTATTACAACAAGGTCTGGGTGGAAGTGATAACGTATTTTTCCGTGTTCCAAAATCACATTTGTTGTCTTACTGTGAGTGTCTGAATCTTTAGCCAGATTGACATCTTCCGACACATCTTGTGCAAACTGACAACTTATCTCCCAATACCGTCTGTCCATTCATATGGGAACCTGTGAACAACATGTTTTGTTGTATCTTCCCAGACACAAAGTATGGGTTAACATTAGGAATGTCGTTCAGTGTAGACTCTTACTTAATCTGGAGCTAGCGATAAGAGAAAAATCAGTGTGGCAAGTTCGGTCTGCACAAACAGAAGTTAATGTTGTTTCAAAAATAAGTCACGCGATAAGGTAAAAATAAGTGAGTGACAACAAGTTGATAAGAAAACCTTGACGATGCAACCGAAAACCACGTTAAATTGCGGGTGAGAAAAAGGACAAAGGGCACACAAAAATAGGGTTAAATAGATGGCACAAGAAAATGTAACGATCGAAGAGTGACTTGTCACGGGCGTCCAACAAACAGACACACACATGATAGATAGATAGATAGATAGATAGATAGATAGATAGATAGATAGATAGATAGATAGATAGATAGATAGATAGATAGATAGATAGATAGATAGATAGATAGATAGATAGATAGATAGATAGATAGATAGATAGATAGATATGGGATCGGAGTGGCGTAGAGTTTTGGCGCTCGCCTCAAATTCTAGAAGTACCGAGTCCGATTCCCAGTAAAGGGTATATAACTTATGTAAAAAAAAATTTCAGAACCAGTGATCCTAATGACTTCATACGGTATCGCTAGGATTGAAGGAACGTTGCCCCCTCCCCTCTTCCCTGTTCCCCATGGAAGCAAACTAAAGAGTTAGCTTCCAACAAAAATGGACTTTAGTTGTGAACTGCATCAGACAAAAATGTGATCTTGTCTTTCACCTGAGTATTCGGTAAAATGTTTACTTTAATTTGAATTTTCCGTCACTCTATTGGTGGAATTGCAGGGAAGCTGACCACCCGGCAGAATTCTGTGTTACACATGGGCTGTACTTTTTCAGAATACTGTGAAACCTTGATTTTTGTATCACTCTTCATCTTCAAGGATTTCTTTCAGGATTGTTGGAGATCGGAGCGGCAAAGAGGTATGGCGCCCGCCTCTAATTCTAAAGGTACCGGGTTCGTTCAGAGTACAGGGAATATGATTGATGGAAATTTCTTTCAGAACCAGTGGTTCCTAATGTCATACTCCCGCCTAATCTCGTAGGTAATGAGATCGGACGCCTAACCTTCTCGGATATGGGCAAACAAAAAGAAGGTTCTCTGTGCAAGTTAATAATCCCTCGGCGGTTGGAAATCGTAAAGAGTTGACAAAAAGTGATAAATTAGGAAACCTACCCACCACAAAAATATTTATAGAATGTGTGATTTATGTACGCTCCCATTGGGATCCTCGCTGGGGCTACGGAGTTCGTGGTCTGTGCTGAGATCCTTCATGTGAGATCTAATGGAGGAGATCGGAGCACTGATAGAGTTGTCCGTGTACAATGAAGATGGTCCTGTTAAACCAAAGCCAATCCAAAACCAAACCAACAGATTTCAGTATTTCTAAAGTAGATCCCAACGATTCCTATGTTACTTGCTGCCGCCATTCTATAAGTCTGCAGTGTTGAAATGGAAACATGAACTTTGGCCCAGGCGTTACGATACAAATCTGCCAGAATGTAGGTCATCAGTACAATGAGTTACGTGATGAACCTTGAACAGTTCAGTACTTGTTATGGATTAATATAGATAACATATCGTGTACGCTATTTCGACCTTAGGACTGACAGAGGTTATAGATGTTATTTAAAAAAAAAAAAATTATACAAAAGTAAGAAATATGTACCCTTGAAATGGTCGCTCCAGGAATTTCTATGTGTGTGTTTTTTTTTTAAATGTTTTCTTAATCCGGTAGACAGCTCCAAAAGTTATAACCCGTGGTCATGACTTTAATCTCCTTGTATATCACTATGACAGAGGACAATGACCTCTGGATCAAATGAAATGAGACTGTCCCAGCTATGCGCAATGGACAAGACATTTTATGTTTGTAAAGAAGTGGGAGGAGTGCGGAATTGCATCATATGCCTTTGCTCATCCACCATCTGACAAGAATCTATTCTGGTCAACGTAATCTTCGGTTATAGTTAGGGTATTCACTGTAATTATACTTTCCATTTTTAAGTGATATTTTTGTTTCTTCTTCGTGGTTCGCTGTCAAATATCTCTCATATCAAGTTGAGTCCGCCTCAGGCTTCTGTCGTAACCGTAACGTTTTCCCCTCAACTGGGTTGGAGAAGGCCATGCTATATTTATATAAAAATTCTATTTACAAATATAATACACAAAATGATATATTTACATACAACGAGATGTAGAATCATATATATATATACATTTGCAACAATATAAACACAGTTGAAGGGACAGACAAGGATATAAAAAATAATACAAAAGGTTTGAGGATCTTTCTTTGCATTGTGAAATATCTGGAAATCAAAAGACATGTGGTCGAACATAAAAAATCAGAATCTTCTATTCAAATGTTAAGTCAACCCTCTTGTGTGGCTCTGAAACATGGGGAACAACAAAAACAAAGCCAAAAAGCTACATACTTTCATAAATGGGTGCTTGCGTAGAACAGAAGAATTACAGTGGTGTGACAAGACAACTAATGTGGAACTGATGACAAGAACCAGACAAGAACAAGTGGAGCAAGAGATGACAAGAACCAGACAAGGACAAGTGGAGCAAGAGATGACAAGAACCAGACAAGTGTCAGTGGAACAAGAGATGACAATAACCAGACAAGGACAAGTGGAACAAGAGATGACAAGAACCAGACAAGGACAAGTGGAACAAGAGATGACAAGAACCAGACAAGGACAAGTGGAGCAAGAGATGACAAGAACCAGACAAGTGTCAGTGGAACAAGAGATGACAATAACCAGACAAGGACAAGTGGAACAAGAGATGACAAGAACTAGACAAGGACAAGTGGAACAAGAGATGACAAGAACCAGACAAGGACAAGTGGAACAAGAGATGACAACAACCAGACAAGGACAAGTGGAACAAGAGATGACAAGAACCAGACAAGGACAAGTGGAACAAGAGATGACAAGAGCCAGACAAGTGTCAGGTGGAACAAGAGATGACAAGAACCAGACAAGTGTCAGTGGAACAAGAGATGACAAGAACCAGACAAGAACAAGTGGAGCAAGAGATGACAAGAACCAGACAAGTGTCAGGTGGAACAAGAGATGACAAGAACCAGACAAGTGTCAGTGGAACAAGAGATGACAAGAACCAGACAAGAACAAGTGAAGCAAGAGATGACAAGAACCAGACAAGAACAAGTGGAGCAAGAGATGAGAAGACGACGCTGGAGATGAAGAGGACACACATTAAGGAAACTATTTATAGCATTACCAGGGAGTCCTGGTTCTTGTATCCTGTAGTGATTTCTAAATACAATATCTAAATTAATATATAACAGTATAGGGCATAAAGGCAAAGATAAGAAAGTACAAAAGAATTTTCTGCTAGAACGGTTGGTGTCGCCTACGCCTTCAGATTATTATTTGCTAACGAATAGCCGAACAAAACGGTACCCAATTTTTCAAATTCGTCCTTGACATAAACACCCACTTTTCCTAGTTCTAAGAAAATATTTGCCTAAAATGCATTGTGGAACGAGGAGGGGCAAGGATAGATGAAATGCTAATTCGTTTCGCATTGATTTTAAACTAAAAGCCAACACTAGCACAGGGGCAAGCCTTGCCTTAGGGGTTTCCCCAATACGATGAAAAAGTTAGAATTGTGGACACTATGGTCATGGAAACTTGTTAAGCTCTTATTATGAATGACCTAAGCTCTCGTATTTAGCTTGAAAGTACATGGAAAAAGAGTGAACGAAAGGTAGTTTAAAAATAAACAACTAACATAGAAAAAAAGATAGAATTTTGAACCAACCCACATAGCCCCTTAAAAATCGTAGATTCGTGTACCTGAAGACTTGCTGACCAAGAATATGTTATTAGTTATATAAATAGTCCTTTAACTAATCAACTATTGATAAAACCATACATAGAGATCAGAGATACTGTCAGGTCAAGTCATATCTGCTTAGATTGGATCGCATATTTTTTGGGAAAAAAGTAGGTGACAGATAGGCTATGATGGTACAGTGAATCTGATTGGGTAGCATTTGAAGTGAGACGAAATATTATTGGCTGACCTTTGAATAAACATAAATAGCCTAGTAACGTAGAAAGGTTTGAATGATATTTTTTGAAAGACTGTTTACCCTTGTAAAATTAAGAGCGATTGGCCAACTGAATCGATATTGTCAGAATAAGCGTTAGGGGGGACGCCATTTCTAGAAAAATTTTCACCAGTGATAGATGAGATCAGGCTGTGCTTACAAATACAATTTCTGGGCAGCCTGGACAACAAAACAGATTGAAACTGTGTCAGTCATCGTCTCTGTGTATTTCATTGAACAAAATTGTGAGGTCCTGGGTACTGACGTTAATGTGGTACCAAACGCTTGAAAACTGATTGATTCAGGACTCTGCCGGTTTACTGCGAGCCCATGCTAGTGGCCATTGCCTATCAAACAGGGAACAGATTGTCAAGCGAGCAGAGGAAAGGTTCAACCTGTATTCTACTGCCAAGATAAGTTCTCGTTCGGCACCTGAGAGCTCAACTAACAGAATTAAAGAAGAAATATAAAAAGTGACTGTGAATAAACTGGGACAAATATTTAATAGTTCCACAAGTGACAACTAGAAACAAACATTACTAAAAGGGTATGATTTCAAACAACAACCTAGTGGTACTACCAGTATTACCTTAAATTAGGAGAACACTACAGACGTATATTAGAAAAATATTTTATGTATGGACAGAGGATCTATTGTGCTATTTAACTGATGTAAATGATTATTTTGATTTCACTTTTAAATTGTCAATCCTGATTCCAAATAAATTAGAATCAGTATAATAAAATTGTAAAAATCATATTTACACAAAATTCAACCACAGTCTTAAATAAGATAGCCTTTTAGAGTGTCGTTTGTATGTTATTGTGGTAGTACTGTGTGCTGTTGTGAATAATAAACTATTTGTTTATATGTTTGTTGATTTTTGTACATTACACTCTACATTCATAACCCTAGACACAACACGAAGTCATTTAATAATAATAATATAAATACATTTGGAATGAGATAAAAAAGGTGGTAGCTGAAAGGTACCCTGAAAAGTTCACAATACTATTGGGTAAATTCAGGGACGTTCATAGCTAATCTCATTTAATACAAATATAATAATACCTACAACAATTCATAACATCAAATCCACCACATATCCACAGGGTAAGAGAGGTAGAGGGAGACCAATGAACACATTTGTCACATAATGGATTGGGGCGACCCCCTCTTCTAATCTCTGTTTCACTACGGCAGGAATCAGTACACTTGTGGTACGAAGTTTATTGCGTGCTTTCAATTCTCGAACTTTCTTCATTTCTTTCTCTGTTAAGTAGCATTAATGTGATATTGTATCTTGTCTGTTTATCTGACACTCCTTGTGGATGAAAATACTAAACATTTGCAGGAGCGGCGGAGAGAACTTTATTGACAACCAAGTTGGTTAATCGCAGGCGCGGCCGATATCAGTACACAGATTAACACGTACATCGGCCAGCGCAATCTGCTTAATCACTGATTAGTGTCGTAGATTTTAGAAAGGGAAATTAAGACTTGGGTTGGTCCCTTCTGAATAGGTTAGAATGAGTGATAGCCACAGTGAGATGTGATAATAGAAATAGAGTTCCACCAGTGAGATGGTAGACATTTATAGAGGCTGTCCCGGAAATCGAGAATCTCTCTCTCTTTCCGCCTATCTTCTACAACAGATCCAAAGGAGTCAGACAGTCTATAAAAAATAGGTATATTAATAAATATATCTATCCACTCACGTGCCCGCACATACAAGTGACGACAGTTAGACACACAGACGTGGGAAAAACTATAACAATGATTATATAGATATTATGGGAACGAACTGACCACCACACTGAAATAAATGTAGGTATAGTTTAATTATCATAGTAAATTTACATCACAACATATAAAAATACATCAAAAGCATACACATAGTCATAAAAATCAAGGAATGCTACAATAGTGATAGACCCGTTTGTATGGTCCTTCCCCTAGATATATATATAGCTCACAGTCCCGTTAGAAGAAAGTGATAACCCCAAAGAGTTACAGATACATATGATTGAGTCTATGGTTTCCCCCTTTTAAGGTATGGACAGACTTGATACTCTGCTTTATTCTAAGGGTACATATTGTTAGCAATAACTTGCATTAAGGAAGTTACAACGTGGGTGACTCATACAAAGAACATCCTTCAGTCTACTTTCACTCGGTTCTTTCATCAGGGCCATGATATACTTACAATCGTGCTGTGGTTCGCCGTCTGGCGCAAACTTTGGGACACTCACATACTTTTTATCTGTTACTGTCGTTAAATGAAACGGATCCCAGCTCTGCAGATTTGTTTGTTGGTTTCATCAAAATGGATCTGGGGAGAGTCTGCTTCATGCGATAGTTATTTCAGACTAAATTTAGTGTCACTTGACTCACGAGGTAAGAATTAGGCTTAAACGAGCACACAATGTCAGAACACGAGGTTTCCCTTAATTAGGAAGATGACCGGTGGACAACTTCTCTCAACAAATAATCTTGGTTCACCACACACTTGTCAACAATGTCGGAAAGTTAATGTTTTAGATTTCTGTAATTTTTCTCGCCACAAGGCAGCATGTACATTAGAGTTATTGTAGAAAATATGCACTGGCTCAAAGGCCCAGTATAAGCATTTATTAGGTATGTCTCTGTACAAAACGCCGGCAAAGTTTGGGTTACCCCAGTATTCACTAAATAAAGAAAAAAACACATATGAAATATGTTACATATTTTGTACTCAATATAACTTACGTTTTTAAAATACAAGCGTACCGCTTGACTTATCATTTAAAATATTCCCGTGCATATTTATATAAGTAATATATTATATATATATATATATATATATAATATATATATATATATATATATATATATATATATATATATATATATATATATATATATATATATAATCAATCAACATGAATTAGGAATACCTACGTATTCCGTCAACACTCATGAGGCATCTAGCATTTATAAGTTAGTTTAGAAGAATTGTTCCCGTCTGATTATTTAGCAGTTAAATTAAATTCATTATAGCTACATTGTTGTTTAAGCTAGAAATTATAATTTATTCTGCTTTCCACTGGAACACGTCCTTAGAAAATAATACAGACTATATAATTAAGCATTCTGCACCAAATCTAACTAGTGAAATATGAAATAAGCGATTATCACTTTAAACACTTCACAAAATATTAGATATTATATATATAATATTTACCTCCACACACAGAACTACAGACTAAACCATGAACTAGGATACTGCAATCTAATGGTAGTCTAGAACTCGGCAAAATGGCCAAGAAACTCAGACTTCGCCAAAACACAGATATTTGATCTAGCATAGCGATCTGTCTACTGCAACATTTTAGGAGTCAGAAAGAAAATAAATTTTAACATTCTGGTTATATCTATTACCAGACAAACGGGTCCCAACTTTATTTCACCAAACGAAATAATCTCCCCTTTCCGTCTAAAACACCTTACATCAACTAGAAGACTACCATGAACTGACACTCGTGCGTTTTCACACCTCACGCTGACCAGGCCAACAGTGAGTGCCTTGTCAGCTGGGATTTCCAGAAAAATGTCTCAAACTGCGCCGAGGAGATGTCGGCTATCGTGCCTCACTGAGCGCTCAGCCGATGCAACTCGTTATGGCAGGTGAAAATGCAGACAAATTTGTCGCCTATAGGTCTAGCGAAAGCGAATATTCACAGTGTATTTCGTCTGGTGCAGGGAATGCTGCAGACATATGTCTGCTCCTATGTCTGGCCAGACGAATATATTCACAGTTTCGTCCACTGACACCTAATGCAATAGAATGCATTTTAACGCTCTCTCTCTGACACGTTATGTCATAAATGCGTTTACAAGTATGAGAACGAAACGGTAAAGTTGAGAATGGGGAAGAAAATATTTTTCGCAAACGAATGGATGCGAAAAATACAGGGAAAAGGTAAAGAGTGATAATAAAATAGATGAATCGGGTGAAAGAAAAAGAAGAGGATATAGGCAATTTATGATCAATAAACTCTCTGTGACAATAAGGCACGGGTGCATCTCCGCCAAGGTTGTAAAGAGACGGATTTTGAATGTGCTCAAGAAACAGATAAGACATTACTTTAGCGAAAGTAATAATGTGTTACATCTTACACACATTGTCGAATGAGGTTACCCATATGTCTGTATGTTCGCCTGCCGGCAATCGGAAGTTTACAGCCCATTTTCAGAAAAGTAATGTTTGAAATTTTGCACTACATGAGTCAGGCAAAATATTCAAATCAGATTGGCTGATCGTTTGAGCCCTGTAACAAACAGGGTGGGGTAAGACAGTGAATATAACCTGACACATTTCAGTTGTTTTTTTCACTGTGAGATTCACGCTTGCAAAAGACACCAGACGTGCCAGTTAGAATTCAGAATTTCCATTTATTAGATCGGACACCCTTTATTGGAGTATTTATCAGGACTTACAATTCAGCCCTGGGAATCTCTATAATTTTAATAAGGAAAGCCGCTGCGTGCGAAAACTGAAGGATTCACACGGAGTCAGAAAGGGAATTTAAGTTCAAATTAACGACCCCAAGTACACGTGTTATAAGGTAACTGAGCAAAACATCTGTGAGCCAGGATTGGCGTAAGTTGTGATTTTACATTTTATATTTTATTACTAACATGTGAACTAACATATATATGTATATTACCATGTGAATTTTAATATGTGAAAATCGCTAGTGGATGCCCCAGTCATTTGAGGCTGGCAACCTCAGCGTATAGAATGATGATTCATGAACCACCACTGCGCAGGCTGGTGACTGCTTTATTACTAGTTTCTTAAAGAGAACTAAACGCATAAAGGATCCAAGGTTCCCTATGGAGCAGGGAGGGAAAGATGAAAGAAATGATGTACATTCTAAGTTTAATACTTACAGTTTCAAATCAATGTAAACATAAATGAAAACGTGTTCAATTTATATTGTGAACACTTTTCAATCAGTGGAAATGTATATGTAAACATATTCTATCTGAGCTATTAACCTTTGCATTTAAATGTAATGTAAAGCGAAAGCTATTCAATTTAAATGTAAGAGAAAATTTTATCCCGAGGGATTAAACTCATTTCTCATCGAGGGTAAATTCTGAGATAAATGGGGTGGTAGAATAGAAGAAAGGGGACACTTACGTATGTGTCGGCAAACGCTATACTCAGAAGAGCGTTTCGTTTCTATTCGTTATCATAGTTATTGGTGGTACCAGCAGAAAGTACTATCTCTGGAACAAGAAGGGTGTGGGTGGGTGTGGGTGTGGGTGTGTGTGTGTGTGTGTGTGTGTGTGTGATTCTGCATGAAATTAACTTCTGCTTTATACTTCATTAGACACATGGATAAAATATATGATATGCTCTTAAGCGCCCCACGCTTGTTGTCAATTTGATGTTACATTTTTTTACTGCAAGCTATAAACTCCTTGAAAAATTATTTGTGGCTTTTTAGTGCATTAAAAGAGTGTGTTAAAATTTTTTTTTTAAATATTTTTCCCAGTCAGTTACTGTCGTAGGGCGGCCCTATTCTTATTGCTATTTTATAAAACCTTCACCGCGCCCGTAAAATCTTGGGAGACACCGTTCGGACAACATAATAATAGGAGGCTGCTGATTGGCTGGGTGCGGATAACCACGGAACTCTCGTGAATCGCGAGACGGGAAGCCATTTAAAAGCGCAGATATTGGCTGGCCGAGCCTTTCCAATTCAGCAGACTACGAGTCATCTTTGATCCAGAGCGGTGAGAATTCCCCTTGTCCTAGGGTAGTCAAAGAAGCGTGGCTTGACAGGGAAAATCGACAGTGCGAGGTTAACAGAATCTGGTACACGGCTTCTTCATTGTTAGAACCACTGTGTACCATGGGACAGAAAAAGACTGTACACTCTGTGTACGTCCGGCTGATTTGTGGGACCTTTCCACCGCTAGATCACTAAACCCACGTGGCAGGTAGCGTGGTCGAGTCTTCATACTTTGTATCCATAAGTATTTTTATTTCTCAGTCTTGTGGGGCATTTCCATAGAATGCTAATAATCCTGAGCAAATCCACGAGCAGTTTATCCAGGCCTGGAAATTGAATATTTTGTATTCAGCGTCAGTATTCGAGGTGCACTCGTATCCAGATTAGCCCTTGATACTCGACAGTATAAGTAATATTATTAATATTGTGCTGTGAATCTGCTGCCCAGGGAAGGTTAGGTAGTTCCATGACAGTGTTAGAATATTGGCCAGTGCACTCCGGTTTAGCATCTACCCAGTTGTATCATTTCTTCACAGGAACGAACGAACGAACGAACGAACTTTATTTTCAAAGGGTTGAGAATTGGGCACGCAGGCCCGTCTGACATTCTGCCCTTCCTTTCTCTCACCTTTCATACTGAATTCATTTATTCTCATATGCATTTTACATATCAAATTCAAGGAATTCAACGTTGTAAAGTAAAATAATAATATAGCACACTCATATTAACATTAATTACTTATAAGCATGACATAACATATGTTGAAAAGTACAAACATTATCAGAGATAGATAGATAGATAGATAGATAGATAGATAGATAGATAGATAGATAGATAGATAGATAGATAGATACATAGATAGATAGATAGATAGATAGATAGATAGATAGATAGATAGATAGATAGATAGATAGATAGATAGATAGATAGATAGATAGATAGATAGATAGATAGATAGATAGATAGATAGATAGATAGATAGAACGAACGAACGAACTTTATTTTCAAAGGGTTTAGAATTGGTCACGCAGGCCCGTCTAACATTCTGCCCTTCCTTTCTCTCTTCTTCCATAGTTAATCTATTTATTCTCACACGTATCCTAAATGTTACTTAAATAATAAAATAACAAGAAAGTACAATAAAATAAAATCCCAACATTGTAACAGTACAATAACAGTTACACAAATTTACAGATGCGTATCATAATTTATACTAAACAGGACAAAATTAACTTTAAAACCTACATATGATGTTATGTAATAATAATAATAATAATAATAATAGCCCCTTCAGTCATAACTGACTATGGGAATGCGCCCCTGAGGTGACAGCGTAATTATTTAAGAACATAACGAAATTAGGGTGGCATATAATCTGCACTCATGATGTATTTGAAAAGTCTGTGATTGAATGAATATGGACTAAGAGTATTTTTTAAGTCGTGTGGAAGAGTATTCCACAGATGAGCAGCAGAAAAAGCTAAACTTTTCTTGAATAAGTCGAGCCTAGGCTTGGGCATGTGTAATTTATTTAAGCGTTGACTGCGTCTTCCGCTGTATTTGAAAATAGGCCACAGATACGTTGGAGCATTCTGTGACAAGATTTTGTGAATAAATTTGGCTTTGTTGAAGAGAAGGCGCTTTCTTAGTGGTAATATGTTAAGATATGTATATGCGTCTACACACTGTGTGAGGTTTTTGTCTGAAATTAGGCGCACTGCACGTTTTTGTAATGAAAAGAGTCTTTTAGTGTTGGACATGGTGCAGCCATCCCAAATTGTGGAACAATAGTCTAGATGTGTTTGTATCTGGGATGTATAGAACATTTTTCGTGTCTCCTCATCTAGGAAATGTTTGATTTTAGCTAACTGGTAAACTTTTTGTGCCGTTTGTTTGGTCAGTGCTTGTACATGCGAATTCCAACTTAAATGTTGGTCAATTATGAGTCCTAGTGTTTTATATTCATTTACATTTTCAATTAAAGAGGTTCCAATGTAGAGCTGAAGTGTTGTTTTCGGCGAGTTTTGTAATTTTTGTCTAGTTGATATTATCATACATTTTGTTTTAGTGATATTTATTTGCATGCAGTTTTCATTGCTCCACTTAATAAGATTGTCTGTGTCGCTTTGTAATAATATTTCTAGCGTGTTGCAACTTTTATCACTAGTATAAATGGTACAGTCATCGGCAAATAGGTCGCAGGATGAGTGCTCGATGTGTAGTGGAAGGTCATTTATGTAAATGGAAAAAAGTAGAGGGCCGAGAATAGAACCCTGAGGAACACCAGTGTCAATAATAGTTGGGCTTGACAAGGAGTTATTGTACCACACTACTTGCTGTCTGTCGGACAGGAATGATTTAAGTAATGTCACTAGTTTAAAGTTAACTTTCATTGTTTCTAATTTTCTTATTAAAACAGCGTGATCTAACATATCAAATGCTTTCCTAAAGTCTACAAAGATTGCTCCACATATGTTATCGTTATTTATTTATGTTTAGGTGCAAGTTGTCTATCATCTTAGTTAGAGCTGTGTGGCATGAATGCTTTTGTCGAAACCCTGACTGACTGTCAATTAGCAAGTCATTGCTAACTAGGTAATGTAGTGTTGCTTTATGTATGTGTTTTTTCTAGTGGTTTAGAAAGCGATGATAAAAGAGAAATAGGTCTATAGTTACCAAGATTACTGTTATCTGACGAGCCAGGTTTGAAGAGAGGATATACTTTGGCAATCTTAAAGGCTGAAGGAAAATAACTTTTAGCAATACATTGATTATATATAAAAGTTAGTGAATCACTAATAGCTGGTGCGGCGTAACGCAGTATTCGATTACTAATTCCGTCAAGCCCTGATGAGCTATTATCCTTAAGGCCAATAAGATAGTTATACACTTCATTAACTGTCATAAAAGGAATGTCGGGTGGAACTGAGTTTGTACATTTGTTTTTACAGAATGCTGAAAGTTTGTCTAAGTCACTACAGGAAGGTGGTATTGTGGATTTCAGACCGTTTATTTCTGCTTGAAAGTGATTGCTGAAGTCGGTGCAAGTAAATGAAGTGTTGGAAGAGAATGAGTCTGGTGCATTACGTTTTTTTCGCTAAGGTGTTAATTGCCTTCCATATTTCCTTACTATTTGATTTGTTCTGAACTATATTTCTAAAACGATTTTTCTTTTCTTTCCGAATTAAATATTGAACTTTGTTCCTGTATACCCTGTATGTGTTGAGGTCCTTATTTTTGTGCGCTTGATCTCTCTCTGCCTCATAGCCTCCAACACTTCCTGCGTGATCCACGGAGATTTTAATTGTCGTTTGACGCGAATTTCCTTAGCTGGTACGTGCGTGTCAAAAACATTATAAAAAATTTTTGTCCAGTATTCAATAGCGTCATCCGGATCAGGAAGTTGGTAAACACGGGCGAGAGGTGCAGTTAGCAAGTCATTTAAAAAATAATTCCTTACTGAAATGTTTGAAACTTCTAAATTTGATACTTACATGTTTATTTTTTGGAACTTTACATTTATTCTTTTGACCATGTACAGCATACTGGATAGTGGTCACTCATTGCAATATTAGGGACAGAGCATTCTATGATGTTTTCTGGGCAAGTTACGTAGATGTGGTCGATTAGTGTGGTTGATGCTTGTGTTACTCTTGTAGGCTGGTTAACTATTTGTTTTAAGTTGTACGATAATATTATGTTCTTCCATGTTAGATTTGAATTGTGTATATCGATGTTGAAATCACCAAGAAGAACAACCTCCTTGACTGTGGCAAATACATTGTCCATCATTATGGTGAAATCTTCGTACCATATAGGTCCTGCACTAGGATTTCGATAAAGATATCCCACCAGAAATGGGCCCTGATTCGGTAGCTTTATTTCCAACCATACACATTCTATCTCTGCTGTCTCTAAGTCGTTTCTGCGGCGAAAATTAAGGGAAGTGGAAATATAAACTGTTTATACCTGTCTCTTGTTTTTTGCTTGCGTCTCGCCGAATAGTTTTAAAAACCATTTAACGCAATGTCATCGTCTGTTATTCTGTCATTTAGGCGACTTTCTGAAAGTCCAAAAATGTGAAAAATTATTACTTAGAATGTATGTAAGTTCGGGGAGTTTACCTAGAAGATGGTAAATATTCAGATGACCAAGTCGTAGACCATCCTTGTGAAGCCACGGTACATAATTACCAGCCATGCTTGTATAGTAAAAAGAAAGATATATTTAAAAAAAATACAAAAAAATATAATAAAAAAAATACAAGTTAAAAAACAGTTAGGCTATGCACACAAAAAGCGCAAAATATTTTTACGAATTAATACTTCACCAAGGAAGTGGAATTCAAGAAATGAGAAATTGCAGAAAATACAATATTAAAATAATTAATACAACTAATAAAAAACAATTTCAACTGAGTATATGAAAATTGTCACAAAACAATCAGGCATACAACATATCACACCAGAACTGCTCAACACAACAAAGTGAAGTTAAACGAGAGATGGAAGAAATTAATAATAGTCACAAGTCAGACAAGTTAAGTATACAACACTTCACACCTTAACACCGAAAATTCTAACAAATTGAAGCTACGCGTGATAATAAGAAATTTAAATTGTAACGAAATAAGTAATCAAAGAAATTTTTTTTTTAGAGGATATTAACCGATAAACTATTAAAAGTTCTGATTATTACCGTTGTATTAAAAAATCAACAAATGTTCAAATGGAGTGAAGGCTGTAGTAACAGAGATTTAGTGAAGCAAAGTGTTTGTTCGTCAATAACTGACGTCTCTGCCGGGCATATAATAGGGATGACTTTGGGCAGACATCATTAATGCTTGTCTAAGTGACGCAGGGCTGAATTGCATCAGATAGACAAGTTCAGGGTTCCACTGAGGACGATAATAAAAACTAGGGGAGGAAGCATGGTGATCTCTGATTTCTTCCGTCCTTGTTGTAGTGTTGGTAGGAGTATTCTGCGCCTGGGACATTGGAATACTGTTGGTAGAGGTACCTGAGTGGGGCTGCTTTGTGACTAATGGGGGAAACATGGTATCATAAGATTCGGCTTCCTGATTGAAAGTGGCGTTGTGATAGCTGGAAGGCTGCCTGCTTGCAATAGGTGTGCTTCTTTGAGGGGTAGGTGGGGTTTGTGATGCGTTGTAATTATATGTTGATGTCTCAGTAGATTTCGTTGCATTCTCTATATGGGTTGAGCTGTCTTGTTGTGTCCTTTCTGGATATTTTATGTTTTTGGCCAGGATACTGCTTCCCAGTGTGGATGTGTGAATTTGATCTCTGTAGAGTCGTTTCTTAGGTGCTCCTGAGTTAGATGTAAAGAATGGAGTATTGTTGATGAAGCCAAGGCCGTTTTGTTTACAATAGTTCTGTAGTTTTGTGTTGTAAGTGTCCGCTGTGCGACGCTGAAACCCATAGCATGGTGGTATGATTGATGAAATAAAGATGGAGGCTTTGGGAAATTTTTGTTTTATTGTAGCCACCAATCCTGAGGGGTTTAGGCTCTGCTCATTCATGATATCATTAATTCCTACGTGTAGTGTTGTTTTTGTTATCTTGTGATTAATATCGAACTTATTAATTATGTCCAGTAGTCTTTTAATACCAGCCCCGGCACTGTCATAACTGAAACGATGTCTTCTCTTGTAGTGGACATTCTTTCACAATAAGAGCCAGGAACTGTAGTGTACTAATGTTTTATTGAAATCAAGGACTTTAGTAGTATTAGTATACAATAGAGGAGGACGCTCCAATTTATTTTATCGAGAACTCTTAGTTATAAGTAGTCCTCATATTTTAAATATTTCACCTGTGGTTATGGGTTTAACTTTACTATAATTTATTTGCTTTAACCATCATCATCATCATCCTTTAATATCCTTGACTTCTTTCTTAATATACATACATACATATATATATATTTTTTTTTTTTTTCTTTTTTTTTTTTTTTCTTTTCTCTAACCAGCGGCACTCGAGCTTTTCAGCTCTTTTGGCCCAATGACATGTCATTGCGAGGCTGGGGGGTCAGTGGACTTTTCTTCCAACCCGGTCAGGAGCTTCGCTCCTTCCCATCCACACGGGATTTATGTGCAGGAGCCGTTCAGGTTATTCAGTCAAATTTCCGGTCGTAAACATTCCTTCAAACGCTGACGCCCGGGATTGAACAATGAAAACCTGGTCGCCAGTCGAGGTATGGCGGCTTGCGTACCCTGATTATCCCCAGAGCTATGCCAGCAGGAGTTTTACTCATGGAAGGTTCTACCAAGCTGGACAGGTTTGCGAGGGCAGGGGTCAGACTAAAGCAGACACCCTGGTCCTCCAGGTTGGGGGTTTTAGCTTAGGGCTGACACCCCTGTTTATGTAAAAAGAAATGAAGTTACGGAAACGACAACAAATGAACAAACTTTGCTACGGGACGGACATCCGGAGTCTGAGGCTCGTATGACTGTCAGTGGTGAAAGTACTTTTCCTGACCCTGTCCATCTGCTGTCGCACTGACACGAAAACGGACGTCCTGACCTCAACACGTGAAACAAGAATAGAATTTTGGAATGTTAGGACAATGAACGAGACGGGTAAACTAAAACAGGTCACAACAGAAATGAGAAATTATAGATTACACATTCTAGGGATAAGCGAGAGCAGATGGACAGGGGCGAAAAGTTAAAACAGCAACAGGAGAAACAGTACCTTACTCTGGAAGAGAGGATGGACAGCACAATGAAGGTGTAGCCATTATTCTCCAGAAAGGAATAGAAAGGACATTACTGGAATGGAAACCCATCAACAACAGACTGATAAGAATAAGATTGAGAGGGAGATTCACCAACACTACAATAATACAATGCTACGCACCAACGAATGACGGCGATGATGAGGTCTTACTTAGTCGTTCCCCTTCTACCGTGAGGTGTAGAGGTTTGGAAGAGAGAGCGCCAGACTATCCTACTGGCTGTCTTCCTCCTGGCCTGGTTCCATTCTAGTCCTCGGTCCTTCAAAGATTGTCTAATATTGTCCTCCCAGCGGACTCTGGGTCGTCCTGGTGGTCTGGATCCCTGGCTCTTTGTTTCCCATGCTTGTCGTGGTAGCCGATCTTCTCCCATTCTGCAGACATGGCCAAACCATCTTAGTTGGGACTGTTCTAATTGGGTCTGCAGAGGGTGGGATTTAAGGCCTTGTCGTATCGTCTGGTTGTAGAACATGTCTCTTCTTGTTACTTCAACCACCTTCCTCAGATACCTCATTTTTGAGGTTTGGATCTGGCTTTTGTGGGTTGTAGTCATTGCCCATGACTCGCATCATCCATATGTCAAGACTAGGACATAGGTGGAGCGGTATACAGCCATCTTCGTTTTCTTACCAACCTCTCGACAACAAATGAACAAACTTTGCTGCGGGGCGGACATCCGGAGTCTGAGGCTCGTATGACTGTCAGTGGTGAAAGCGGAAAGGAATCCGCTGACATGAAAACGAACGTTCTGACCGCAAAACATGAAACAAGAATAGGATTTTGGAATGTCAGGACAATGAACGAGACGGGTAAACTAAAACAGGTCCCAGCAGAAATTAGAAACTATACATTACACATTCTAGGGATAAGCGAGAGCAGATGGACAGGGACAGGAAAAGTTAAAACAGCAACAGGAGAAACAGTACTTTACTCTGGAAGAGAGGATGGACAGCACAATGAAGGTGTAGCCATTATTCTATAGAAAGGAATAGAAAGGACACTACTGGAATGGAAACCCATCAACAACAGACTGATAAGAATAAGATTGAGTGCGAGATTCACCAACATTTCAATAATACAATGCTACGCACCAACGAATGACAGCGATGATGAGGTCAACGATGAATTCTATCAACAACTGCAGAAAGAAATGGACACACCTAGATATGATCTTATCGTAGTAATGGGAGACCTCAATGCCACAGTTGGAACACACAATACATATAATGAAAGAGTAATGGGTAAATGCGGCAGCGGAACAGAAAACTAAAATGGGGATAAATTAATAAGTTTCTGTTGCATTGAGAACCTGGTCATTAGAGGAACACTTTTCCCACACAACGAAATTCACAAATTAACATGGGAATCACCAAATGGTCGGGACAGAAACCAGATAGACCACATTATGATTAACGGTAGATGGAGACATGCATTACAAGATGTGAAGGTAAGAAGAGGTGCGGATGTGTGAAGTGATCACCATTTAATAGTAGCAAAACTGAAAGTGAAACTAAGAACATCTGGACCAACTGTAACTGTACAGAAAAGGTTTGACATCAGCCCTTACCAGGAAAGCTTTTGCGGCTGATATAAAGAAGCGATATCAATTTGCCAAAAGTCAGGAAAAGACAATGACTGATGATATAGACCAGCGGTTCCCAACCTTTTTTCACTTGCATACCCCTTGGCAGCCCATTTCTATAAATTGTACCCCTAATATTAGCAAAATATTTGAAATTAATATAGTTGCTGTTATTCAAAATTTATAGATTATAACCAGAAATAAAGGGGCCAACCACGGGATTAAAAAACAATGTAATAAAAAGGTGAACAAACAGTGCATATATTTTTACATTAAAACAATCAGAAGTTACAATAAAAATTAACACATTTAATTTATTAATAATAATAATACAAACGTTGTTATTGTTAAAAGTTGAAATCACTTTTTATAACACACACATGTCACGTGACCATGACAAATGTTCAGTGCGATCCTAGAGCTTGTTTTGAAGCACATAGTTTTTTTAAATCAGGTTCAAGTGATGTAAGATACAGTCTCAATTCTAGACCTGCATTCAGTTTACTACGGTATTTATGTTTTATAAAGGTATAAGAAGAGAAAGCCCTCTCCACCAGCTCAGTATTTGTAAATGGCAACAGAAACTTAAGCGCCTTGTCGGTCAGCTGTTCATATTCTCTGCTGATGTCTCCCCAAAAGTTAATAAGGAATTTTCCTTTGAATTCAGCTTTTAAAGTAGTATCAGTCGAAAGTTCAATCAACTTCTCTTTTTCGTTGATTGATAATGTGGCTGCTTTGAAATATTCTTCTTCAAAGGGATTTACAATCCAGTAGTTCTCTTTTCCAGGTTTCGGAAAGTACTTCTCGAAAGATGATTTTAACCCTTTCAAGTGTTCAATTATTTTCTCGCTTATTTCCTGGGAGAGGTGCAGCTCGTTCTCAGATAGGAAATTGTGCAGAGTTTCAAATACCTCAGGCTGGCCTTTTTCAATACACGACCTCCAAAAATCTTATTTTTTAATCATAGATTCAATTTTGTCTGAAACATTGAAGATCGTTACCGAGCTATTCTGAAGTGCCAAATTTAGTTTGTTTATTTGTAGGAAAATATCCGATAAGTATGCAAGACCCTGAAGCCAATCACAGTCGTGTAACTTTGAAGTAAGTTGGAAAGGATGGTCTTCAAAAAAAAGTTGGACTTCATGTCTAAGTTCGAACAGCCGGATAAGGACTTTACCACGAGAGAGCCACCTTACTTGTGTTTGAAGGAGCAGGGTAGAATGAAGACTATTCATCTCTTCACACAGTGCTTTGAAAAGCCTCGAGTTTGTAGACTTTGACTTTATAAAATTAACCACTTTCACAGCTTCATCAAGAACGACTTTTAATTCACCAGGGAGGCGGTTAGATGCAAGGCTTTGCCTGTGGATGCAGCAGTGGCTCCAGGTTATATTGGGGGTTACCTTCGTGACACGAGCGCGAAGACCGAAGTAGCAACCTGACAAAGACTTGGCTCCGTCAGTGCATAGTCCACAACAATAAGACCAATTAATGTCCTTTTCTTTGAAATAAGAATCCATAGCATGAAATATATCCTCACCTCTTGTAAGCCCTGACACAGGATGACAAAGCAAAAGGTTTTCTTCAACTTCATTGCTTTTCAAATACCTCACAATAACAAGTAAAACAGCGAAATTAGCAATATCTGTGCTTTCGTCAACTTGAATAGCAAAGAATTTACTATTTTTAATTCTACTTATTATTGTCGCTTCAACATCGTCAGACATATCCTGCATTCTTCGAGAAATTGTATTGTTCGAAAGAGGGATAGCGTTCATTTTGCGAACATGTTCCTCTCCGAGCATGCACAGAACGGCATCTTTTATACAAGAAGAAATTAAATTCTCAGCTATAGTATGATTTTTACCACATTTAGCAATACGATAACTAATACGGTAGGAGGCTTCAACCGCATTTTCGTTATCTTTGTTAGCTGACGACAAGTACGATGTCACATTCTGTTGTTTCGATAGGCGCTGAAAAAAAAAAATGCCGTTCCTTGTTTTCATAACTGGGGTGTTTTGTTTGTAAATGCCGCAAGAGTAACGAAGGTTTCATGCTACCATTGGATAATACTTCCCGACACACTACACAGTGGGGCTTAGCACAGTCCTCATCTCCTATAAACGAAAACCAATACTTCGTGCATTCGTCACTGTATTTTCTCTTTTTAGCTCTATGTAAAACTGAAGATCGTGTCTTTTTACTATCCTGCACCAAAGTCTTAGGCGTGTCATGAGAAGTACTTGGCAATTGATCACATTCCACATTATGTTTCAGCTTTTTTACTGTGCCGGTTTTCAACCACTGATCCATATCGGGTAATACACGAATTGAACAATTAATCACTTTAAGTTAAGCTAAAACAATGACAAAAACTACTGTATATAGAAACACTGTCTCACTGTCTCACATTTGTAAAATTTGGGTCAAGAATCGACACTATTACTTCCGGGACATTAGACGTTCATAGATAGTGTGGAAGATCAAACAAGTCATGTTTTTGATGAAATATTCAACGATACAACTATAATACCACAGTCATCATAATGAAGACTATTGTGTAAAAATATTGAATTGTGGTCACACGAAACGCCATAGATTTTCACACTTGCCAGTCCAAGCAGACAGCACGCCAGTGGCGTGCAAGAAAAACGGCGGAGATTGTCTCACACAGTTCATGTTGTATAGTATAGCGTTGAATTAATTTCACAACTGTTGGCTTGTCTTTTACACTGTTGACATATGTATCTTTTTCCGCCATTACTCACTTTTTTTCGCGTATCCCTGAACGTCCTGTCGCGTACCCCCAGGGGGTATGCGTACCACAGATTGGGAACCGCTGAAATAGACCATAAATTCAACACCATTTCAACAATATATAAGGAATGCAGCAAATCATGCTTGGGATTCCAGGAAAGGAAGAAGCAAGACTGGATAACACCAGAAACATTAAACACCATAACGATGAGAAAGGAATTGAAAAGAAAGAAAACAGAAGCGAAGTCCCCCAGGTTAAAGCAACTATATAGCGAACAGTACAGTCAGCTGGACAAGGACGTTAAACGCCAAACCTGAATTTCCTAGACGATCTAGCAAGACAGGCAGAAGAGGCAGCACTGAGAAATGAACAAGGCACAGTATACAAAATAACAAAAATCATCAGCGGAAAACGAGGTGCAAACAATATTACATTAGTAAGAGATAAGCAAGGAAATCTCATCACGACAGCAGAGGATCAGGAAACAAGATGGGCAGAGCATTTCAGAGAAACTCTGAACAAGGAACCACCAGAGACACAATTGAATGTTCCCGAGGCTGAGAATGATCTAGATGTTGATACAGACATTCCACGAAAAGAAGAAATCATCACAGCAATGAAAGGGTTAAAGAATGGAAACGCTCCTGGCCATGATAACTTAAATGCAGAGCTATTTAAGACAGACTCTGAGCTAGCAGCAGAACTATTAGAACCACTATTTGCACAAGTCTGGAAAACGGGGACAACACCATCAGAGTGGAACAAAAAAATAATTGTCAAATTGCCCAAGAAGGGAGATCTTGCAGATTGCAATAATTGGAGAGGAATCACTCTTCTCTCAGTTCCCAGCAAAATACTAGGCAGGATAATTATACAG
The DNA here is from genome assembly GCA_024509875.1 of Oreohelix idahoensis. Classification (NCBI taxonomy): domain Eukaryota; kingdom Metazoa; phylum Mollusca; class Gastropoda; order Stylommatophora; family Oreohelicidae; genus Oreohelix; species Oreohelix idahoensis. Next base: position 29,479 of record JAMPIV010002536.1, read on the forward strand.
AGAATTTCAAAAGAAGTAGACCACAAGCTGAGGAAAGAACAAGCAGGATTTAAAAAGAACAGAAGATGTGTAGATCATATATTTACTCTCAGGAACATTATAGAGCAGTGCTCAGAATGGCAAAGACAGCTGTACATTAATTTCGTTGATTTTGAAAAGGCCTTTGACAGTATACATAGGGACAGTTTATGGAAAATTGTAGTAAAATCTGTGAGAACAAACACTAAATTCCATAGAATTGTACTCCCAAATGCTAATATATAGAACCAGCCCGTGTGTTAGGCTTAGAATACTTCGACTATGCCAGTCGGGGAATCTAACGTATGCAGTAGTCAGGCTTATACACGATCTCGACTTCAATACTAAAGCTTTGCAAGCTTTGGGCGCCGTTCGGTCTGCATGCCTAAATAGGGGTGAGACGGCGTGACCTTAGTTCGTGTTTAACAATTTAATTTGAATAGGAGAGGAAATGTTTTATTTGAAGCGTTGTAGGAGATAAAAAGATACTAGGAATTGGAAAGACATACAAGAATAAATATGTACTGACTGTGTAATAGATAACAGCAGGATTAATAAGTATGTATGAGTATTTAAAACTATTAAGAAATAAAGAAGTTGGACAGAAGACAGATAGACTTGAAAATCTTTCTCAGTTTCGCCCGTAGGTAGGTGGGGTAAAAGGGGAAGGAGTCCTTAATTTGAATATTTGAGGTCAGTTTTTTTTTTGAAAAGGAACGCTATTCACTAAACAGTCTCTGATTGGCTGTAGTATAATAGACAAACGGTTGTATAAAACCAATTAGTAGTTGGTATTCGGGGCCACTTGTTAACTAAAATTTATACACTAAAGAAGTTGTTTTAAAACAAGGAAGGAGTACTTACTTGTTTGCTATTTCTGCACTAGCAGCGATTTGGATTATGCCATATACCGCAATATTCAACTGTTTAGTGTGTAGATTTCTTTGATGCGGTAAGAATTGAAACCTTTATATTAACATTTATATTGTCATTTTTATCATTATTATGTATGCATTATTGAATTTGTATGAACCTTAAAGGGGAAACATTTATCTGGAGGGAAGGCAACATCACTCTGTGTTGTTTCACAGCGTTGTTAGGAACTGTATTAACCTGGTATAGAAAAGCCAGACAGGCTTTCGGCCATATGGGGAGAAAAGAAAATTAAATATTTATGATGAAAAGAAAAAGTTGTGTTATGACATAAGACCAGGAAGATCACTGGCCGTCTTCTTCAGCAAGTCACCGTGATTGTACATGACTTGATAGTATTAATGTAAAATGTTTCCTTTATCAAGGAAAATGTCAAACGGGGTTTGAAAGTTATTTATCCAGAAGGGGTACCAACCAAATTGAGAACGTTAACTAATTGTTTAGTTACCATACTGATGTCTGATGATATTGCCATGTTAGAATAATGAAAGAGAGAGATTATTAGATGCTGAGTGGGACACATTTGTATTGTTCCAGAGTTTCATCTACGAGTGAAAGTGAGCCCAGGTGATCTAACACCTGTCCCTAAGTACTGCAGTGAGGCCTAACTACTGAGTGCCTACACAGTGATTTACCTATAGAAGCAGAATCGTGTCTTGGCAGTGGATGCTGGCGTTTTATACATACTTCAACCAGCCTGGTTCCAGAGACCTCAGATAAGACTTGTCTGGGAAATTGATATCACAAACACTCCACTCTCTCAGTTTTCACAAAAGATAGTGTATCAGACAGTGAGGAACAAAAACGTTCAATAAACGTGTACCCGTTTCTAGGAGCAAGAAATACTTGACATTTTCCCAGCTTGAGACACATAAATAATTGTGGGATAACACTGACTCAATGACAGTTGTAAAATAATTGGTTGTAAATAATTTCATTATCATGTTGAGTTGATTATTCCTGTGTCAGAAGAATAACTAGATACAGGAAAATAAATTATAAAAAAAATAAGTTACATTCCAAACTTTACCCAGTGACTTGGTTAATCATTGTTTATTAGTAATAGGTGTAGTTGTTGTCCTGTTCATATACTTCATCACATTGCATATACCCTAGACACTTGCTAGACAACCTACACACACCAATACACTTCAGTAGGGGAAGATATATATAATCGGGTGAGGTCGTGGTGGAAGCAGACAAGTACCCTGTAAACTTATTTGTATTTAATAAACCTCAGGGACTTGCATAGCTGACCTCACACCAGATACCATTAATATAATATTGTAACCAATAATAACAACTAATTCACCACATTAATTGGGACGCTCTTCCGGGATTTAAAGGTTCTTAGTACCCTACATTAAGTGAGTCACTAGTCCCAGTATTTGTAAATTCTAATAGTAAAAATAATTTGAGAGTGGTTTGAGATATCATTGCCCTTTGTCTTGTGTTTAGAGTTGGTTAATTAGTTAAGGTAGTGGATAGTATTTCATATTGTTAACTATAAAATGGCGGATATGGCTAAATACAGATCTGCTGCTGTGCAGACTGCAAAGGAAATGAATTTAGATGGGCAAGCTCTGATTCAGTATGTGACATCAGAGTGCGATAAGTATATGGAAAGGGAAGATAAGAGATTAGCTGAGGAGAAGAGAATTATGTTAGAGGATGCTAGGGAGCTTAAGAAATTAGAGGCTGATAGGGAGGCTGAGATCAAGAGGCTGCAGTTGGAGGAGAAGAAGCTTGAGGCTGAGGCCAGGAAAGAAGAAAAGAGGTTGGAGGCTGCCAAAGAGGAGAAGAGATTACAGATGGAGGCTGAGAAAGAAGAGAAACGGTTACAAAGGGAACATGAGTTGCGACTAAGAGAGATGGAGTTACAAGGCCATGCTCCTGATAATGGAAGTAGCTCATCCACCTCCGACTCTGCTGCAAGCCAGGTCGCCTCAACATCAGCCATGGGGTTTCATTTGGACCCCTTTGTAGAAAAAGAGGATGATATTGAATCATTCCTCTCTAGATTTGAGGCATTAGCTACTATGTATGGGCTAGAGAAAGAGAGATGGAGTATGAAGGTATCTCAGGGGCTTAGGGGAACCTCTTATGAGGTCTTCGCCAAACTGAGCAAGGATGATCAAGATGACTACGACATTCTTAAGCAAGCTCTTCTAGTTAGATATGAGAAAAACAGTGAATTTTACAGAAAGAAATTTAGGGATGCCAAACTGTTGACTGGAGAGACTTACCACCAGTTCTCTGCACGCCTGGAAACATACCTGGAGAAATGGACTGCTCTGGGGAAAACCCAAGATTTAAAGGAAATGATTATGACTGAGCAGTTAAGAGAGTCCATGGCTCCAGACCTGAGAAAATTTCTCACGGAACAGGGTGCTGAGAGGTGCTGAGAGGCTGGGGGAGATCTTAAATGTGACTGAGAGATATCAGGCAGCCCAGTCTGAGATTTAGCAAGTTTAAAGAAGAAGCCTATAGACCATGATAAAGCTCCACCAAACCAAAATTACCTATTACCTTTGTACAACTGTGGTAGGAAGAAGCGGATGCATGATTGACAGAGAATCATATTAATCTTCAACATCCCCCCATCTGTGAAGAAGTGACATGTAATGGTGCCAAGGTTAGGTGCCTTTACGATTCAGGTTTAGAATATGACTCAGTTGTGAGTGCAACCCTAGTGCACCCTGAACAGTATACCTCAGAGACAGTGGAGATACAAGGGGCCGTAAAGGGAATAGACACCATGACACTTCCAGTAGCCGAGATCAATGTAAAGACAAGGTACGTGGAAGGAGTGATCAGAGCAGCCGTGTGTGACGACCCTAATTACCCGCTGGTGTTAGGAAGTAAATATGTTTTTTCTAGGAAGCCCGGTAAAACCTGTGGTAATGGCCACGCTTCAGGTTAGGTCGACCCCTAGTAGAACGGAGGAGGAACCACCACTAGTTTATTCTCATAAGCAGATGAGAAAGGCCCAGGCAAAGGATAAAACATTAAAACCTTGCTTTGACAAATTGCCAACAAGCCATGCACACCTTAAGAAAGGACAATTTTATTTGAAGGAGGGACTGCTCTTCAGGAAAGCTAGAGCAGGATCCAAAGAACAGGGACAGTTGGTATTGCCAACTACCTACAGGGAAAAAGTGATGGCACAAGCTCATGTTGTACCCAACGGTGGACACCAGAGGAATGGAACCACACGTCAAAGGACATCGGAAAAATATTACTGGCCCCAAGTAGCTGCTGATATTGCACAATTTGTGGGGGCCTGTGAAAAATGTAGCAAGGTACATTCCCCAAGATGGGAAAATCATAATCAGATGCCAGCCAAGCATTCTGAAACATATGGGCTTAATAATAACAAGGAAAATAATAAGGTTGACATAGAGGATAGGTATCCACCTTCCCACCAACAGTTTGCACCAAAAATATTTAGATTCGAAACTCTGAGAAGGGCATCCAGAGAAAATAGAAACTCAGACCAGTCAACTCAGGCTCAGTTTGAAGCCGCAGTAAGGGAACTGGCTGAAATTAATATTGAAGATAATCCGCCAGATTTGAACCCGAAACAAAATGTTAGAAGAAAAGTGGGGAGTGGACGAGTGAGCAATCCGGAAAATGCTCACAGCGCTTCACAATATGGCTACTAATTTAGCATGAAAAGGGCACCGGTGACATTGGTAGTCACCCGACCCTACACCGTCCAAGGGGAAGCATTGGTCGGACCCTGGATGGAGATCACCCACACATATTATAGCAAAGCTAAGGGCGAATTGATTTCTGAGGCAGAAACTCATTTCCCTACATATTATCTCATTTCACCAAATTGTCGGTAGGCGGAGGATCTAGTTGGTGAATATGGCCTCCATTTGAGTGGCACAATATAGAATATTATTAGAAGGGTGTTTCCATATTCAATCAAGCCTGAGATCAGACCAATTGTTGGCTGTGAACATTTCGGAGGAGCAGAGTGCCTCCATTGTTGTCTTTTTGAATTGAGGATAGTCCGAGTGTTTATTAAGGCTGATCAGGAAATTATTGGATCCCCTACACAACTCAGATATCACCATATAGATCAACTCCTCATAACGTACAATTTGAGTAACATCTAATATTCTCGGGACATGTCGTTGAGCAGACTCAGAGAAGAGAAATGGTGAATACTGATTGCTAAGCAGCATTAAGACAAGCAGTAACACTTGCAGCTGTTCAGTAACATAACTGAAATAGATTCTTGGATTGCAGAGGTCTGAGGCAGCTTTCTTGAGTTGTGCTTACTTTGAATGACCCCACTGCAGAAAACACAAGGGCAGGAAAAACCTAGGGAATAGTACTTTGTTTACGCTAATTGTCTCACAGATAATAACTTGCAGTGAATGCATGTTTTAGGAAGGGAGGTATGTAGTAAAATCTGTGAGAACAAACACTAAATTCCATAGAATTGTACTCCCAAATGCTAATATATAGAACCAGCCCGTGTGTTAGGCTTAGAATACTTCGACTATGCCAGTCGGGGAATCTAACGTATGCAGTAGTCAGGCTTTTACACGATCTCGACTTCAATACTAAAGCTTTGCAAGCTTTGGGCGCCGTTCGGTCTGCATGCCTAAATAGGGGTGAGACGGCGTGACCTTAGTTCGTGTTTAACAATTTAATTTGAATAGGAGAGGAAATGTTTTATTTGAAGCGTTGTAGGAGATAAAAAGATACTAGGAATTGGAAAGACATACAAGAATAAATATGTACTGACTGTGTAATAGATAACAGCAGGATTAATAAGTATGTATGAGTATTTAAAACTATTAAGAAATAAAGAAGTTGGACAGAAGACAGATAGACTTGAAAATCTTTCTCAGTTTCGCCCGTAGGTAGGTGGGGTAAAAGGGGAAGGAGTCCTTAATTTGAATATTTGAGGTCAGTTTTTTTTTTGAAAAGGAACGCTATTCACTAAACAGTCTCTGATTGGCTGTAGTATAATAGACAAACGGTTGTATAAAACCAATTAGTAGTTTGGTATTCGGGGCCACTTGTTAACTAAAATTTATACACTAAAGAAGTTGTTTTAAAACAAGGAAGGAGTACTTACTTGTTTGCTATTTCTGCACTAGCAGCGATTTGGATTATGCCATATACCGCAATATTCAACTGTTTAGTGTGTAGATTTCTTTGATGCGGTAAGAATTGAAACCTTTATATTAACATTTATATTGTCATTTTTATCATTATTATGTATGCATTATTGAATTTGTATGAACCTTAAAGGGGAAACATTTATCTGGAGGGAAGGCAACATCACTCTGTGTTGTTTCACAGCGTTGTTAGGAACTGTATTAACCTGGTATAGAAAAGCCAGACAGGCTTTCGGCCATATGGGGAGAAAAGAAAATTAAATATTTATGATGAAAAGAAAAAGTTTGTGTTATGACATAAGACCAGGAAGATCACTGGCCGTCTTCTTCAGCAAGTCACCGTGATTGTACATGACTTGATAGTATTAATGTAAAATGTTTCCTTTATCAAGGAAAATGTCAAACGGGGTTTGAAAGTTATTTATCCAGAAGGGGTACCAACCAAATTGAGAACGTTAACTAATTGTTTAGTTACCATACTGATGTCTGATGATATTGCCATGTTAGAATAATGAAAGAGAGAGATTATTAGATGCTGAGTGGGACACATTTGTATTGTTCCAGAGTTTCATCTACGAGTGAAAGTGAGCCCAGGTGATCTAACACCTGTCCCTAAGTACTGCAGTGAGGCCTAACTACTGAGTGCCTACACAGTGATTTACCTATAGAAGCAGAATCGTGTCTTGGCAGTGGATGCTGGCGTTTTATACATACTTCAACCAGCCTGGTTCCAGAGACCTCAGATAAGACTTGTCTGGGAAATTGATATCACAAACACTCCACTCTCTCAGTTTTCACAAAAGATAGTGTATCAGACAGTGAGGAACAAAAACGTTCAATAAACGTGTACCAGTTTCTAGGAGCAAGAAATACTTGACATTTTCCCAGCTTGAGACATATAAATAATTGTGGGATAACACCGACTCAATGACAGTTGTAAAATAATTGGTTGTAAATAATTTCATTATCATGTTGAGTTGATTATTCCTGTGTCAGAAGAATAACTAGATACAGGAAAATAAATTATAAAAAAATAAGTTACATTCCAAACTTTACCCAGTGACTTGGTTAATCATTGTTTATTAGTAGTAGGTGTAGTTGTTGTCCTGTTCATATACTTCATCACATTGCATATACCCTAGACACTTGCTAGACAACCTACACACACCAATACACTTCAGTAGGGGAAGATATATATAATCGGGTGAGGTCGTGGTGGAAGCAGACAAGTACCCTGTAAACTTATTTGTATTTAATAAACCTCAGGGACTTGCATAGCTGACCTCACACCAGATACCATTAATATAATATTGTAACCAATAATAACAACTAATTCACCACAAAAATACGGAGGGCTTATGGAATTCCAAGCTGCATAGTGTCAATCATAAAAAAGCCTCTATGTCAACTTTACTTGTAGCGTTGGGCAGAGCAGCCTAACCTTTGAGGTGAAGACAGGAGTACGACAGGGATGCCCTTTATCAACCACTCTATTTTTAACAGTCATAGACTGGGTGATACGCCAGACAACAGAGCGTAGTCCAAGAGGAATAAGATGGACTACATTTTCTACCTTGGAAGATCTGGCATATGCAGATGACATTGTACTACTAGCACATTCACATCAACACATCCAGGAAAAAATGGATAGACTTAATAAGTATAGCCAGCAGGTGGGCATGAACATTGTCACGAAAGGGTAGAATATTTGTTTTAAAATATAAGATATCCTGGACACAAAGTTGTATCAGGTGATACCAGGATAGTGCCAGATAAGAGACTGGTCTTATAAGAAATACCACCTTCTCTGAAAAGAGTAAAGGTGTAGAGACATCAAAGGTAAGATCAAGCTGTATAAGTTTCTAGGTTTGATGATAGTGTATTACTCTAGATTCCTGTGTGCTCCTCTCAAGATCCTCCTTTGATTATATTATTAGCTCTGCTAGGGGTATTAACTAAACTATCTACCAACAATATCTGTAACTTAACTTATATAATTCAAGTAAGTCTTTTGGTAAATATTTACAACTTATTTTATACAAATTTTTCTTTTCTTTGTGAAAACCTTTTACTGAACTCAAAATTTGATTACAACATTAAATGAATAAAATCACTTGTAAAATGTTCAAAAGTATCTAAAGTCTCTAAATTTGTAGAAAGTTCTTCTCTCTTGGTTGAACTCACTCTATATGTAGAATATTTATATCTTAAGGACCATCTTATTTCACAGTTATTGAATGCTTGTCTACACTGGCTATAACCATGCCCAAACAGATGTCATCATTAGATATTACTGTCTTTAATAGTGGTTTTACTGCGATTCTCTGAACAGTAGCCTTGTGTGGCCACTTATCTGTTGAATTGAAGCCTATCACACTTCTGACATGGAAGGAAAAGTCACATGAGGTTCCTCCAGGCAGTGGATACTGGGTGGCTGTCCCTATGAACAACAAGGGCGCTTGCATCACTAGTTCCTGCAGTAGTGGCTGACTCTTTGACGTGTACTGGGATGGCAAAATATAACCTGAAAAATATTTGATTAACCACTATATCGTCTATCACTATCCCTCTATTACAGATGTAGGGGATGAGAGACAGTTTCAGACAAGTAGACGCACAGGGCATAATATATCAGTACTAAAACAATCCAGGTCACTGTGAATACAATTTTTCTCCAAATCCTTAGTTATAGCTATCTGTCCATGATTCGCCTCCATACATTTATTAGGTCTTGTGTAACATACTAAGTAATATATCAATCAATACAGTAAAGTAATTCCTTTCTTCCTTTCCTATGTTCCTGGTGTGTGGTCCATTCCTTCAAGAAATAATTCTTTAAATACTTTTCTAAAACTAAGGACACACTTTCGCTACCATTCTCAATTTATTTGAATCAACACTGGCTTGGTCTTGGTTCCAGAAATTACACAGTAGTTTCCTAACACATCTACACACTTCCTAACGCACAATTTAATTAATTAATTGAAGGACATATTATCGAGCTGTTAATGGTTAAACAGTCTGCTTTCAGATACAGAAGGCAAAGGCAGTTTTCATTAACAGAACTGGCGCTCGCTGTATTTTCAATATTTGTATGGCCTGCTTTCCATTTACGGCACGTCCTATATATATAGGCCAAGGCCGAACGACAGAGGGAGTACAGCCAGAATGCGAATCCGTCCCGCAGACCGCACACTCAATCGGAGACAGAAGTTGGAACGTGCCAACTTCGCAAGCAACAAAATGCCGTCTCTAACATGGTACTACAGGAGAGGATAATTAAGATCACTCAGACGTCGGGAAGTGAGGCCACACTCAGGGCCCTACCCGACGATAAAGTGATCGGTATCCTAGAGGCAATAACGGGCAAGAGGAGCATAACTAAAGTTTCAAGACACGACAACGGAGTTATCCTAAATCTTAATAACACGGAGAAGACAAACCAACTGATGATCGAGCTAGAGTCCGGACACAAAGAAGTCCAGCTGCCCCACCAGATGAAAGCTACTGTGGAGATCTTCAAGAAGACCAAAAAGATAGTTGTGAGAGGGATCGACAACAGCCGGTCTACACAAGAAGTCCACAGCCGCCTACAAGAAGAAAACAAGAACATCAACATAACATAGGTTGAAAGACTGAAGACATGGGACAAGAAGGACACAAACCTAGTTATCCTAACTATCGAGGGGACTTCAAGACCAAGTCAACTCAACCTAGACAATAGATGTCGGAAAACAGAAGAGTACATTCCTCCTGTTATGCAGTGCTCAAACTGCCAACAATTCTCGTACACTAAGAAAACATGCAGGAGAGAGGCAGTTTGTCGATACTGTGCGGGAAGTCACACTTACAATGAATGTCCTCATGCGAAAAATGATGATAACTATAAAGTGCGCAACTCCAACAGAACCTGCGCAAACTGTCTTGGGAACCACGGAGCAAGATACCGTGGCTGTCCGACCTTCTATGAAACAAAGGCCATACTGAAGGAATCTGTAACCAAAAACATCCCCTTCAGAGAAGCAAGACACCGAGTGGCTTCAGGCGGCACTGCTAAGCAGGAACAGCACACAAGAGCCCAGCTTGTAAAGTTAACCACAGACGTGCGAGACTTAAAACAACAACTCAAAGTCGAGAAGAACAGACAGCACAACGAAGACACAGGTACCATAAGAGACGAAACAACAGGAGCCTTACAGAGCGCCCAGGCAATGATACAGGACATGAAAACCATCAAACACGAAATAGAAGCTGACATCGCTAAACTCGCAAAGCTAAAGGAAGAGAACGAAGAAATACTCAAGCGAATTGAAACAGAGAGAAGGATCATCGAGGATATCGTAACAAAACACAATCAAGGACGAGAAAGAAGCAAAGACACTAAAGACAAAGTAACCACCGAAACCGTACAGGAACGCCTACTAAGAAGCTATCAAGAAAGAAGAAGAGAAGCGGAAAACAGAATAATCACCGAAACAATAATGGAATTCTTACCAAGCATAATAAAGACAACCATGAACGACACACAGCCGAAACAGACAACAACGAGTAGGGACCAAACAGACAGCTAGTGGTCCTTTTCAGGGCCAGTCATCTCCAGGACTAGGAAAGTGAAACCAGCGAAGATGTTAACACACTATATACCCCAATATAACCGTTTATAACCCTTCAATGGGTTTTGGTTGAACAGGGTATCACAGCCAAATAATCAGACGCAAGGGAAAAAAAAAAGACAGAGGGAGCTTTGCTGCTAACGTGTGTTTGCCTTCCGAAAATGTATGCATAACCTGTCTAGGTGTGCAAATATTGAAATCTATGAATTCAATTATCTCTCTTATTCCTGGAGCGATTTTCTTCATCTTAAGCTTAAAATACGCCCTGGATTATTCTTTTCCTTTCTAATTAATTGTCTTTTACTTTCCTAAGTCCATTTTATTCTATGCATAGCCTAAACATAAAAATTATGAACTAACCTGATGTCTCGATGCATTCCACTCGAGATTTCTCCATTACTAAATCACTTCCCGTGGAAGTCTTTGCACAGACGTGTACAGCAACATTCCTATTATTGCATTAGTGACCTCTTCCAGGCGGTACTTCGCTCATACTGCTGTATTTAAATTCCATATCCAACTGATTTACACAGTTTTGGACTGGCCATTTTGACTGCCTAATGCTTTTAGTAAACACTGTATGAAGGTGCGATTTCATTGGTTCGTCTTGCATTCTTTATTTATAAAGTATGGCGCACCGTTTGGTCGGAATGACGTGTTGTGAATCCGACTTCACGACAAACATAATCTAAAGAACACAGAGGTCATGACGCTCAATGTGACCAACCCTGAGCCCATATCAGCAAGGAATCAGCAACTGGAACAGACAGACACCTTCACATACCTCGGATGCATAGTAACACCAGACGGCGGAGCAAGCAAAGACATCAACAACAGAATGAACAAAGCAAGAACAGCCTTTTTTAGTCTAAACAACATCTGGAAGTCTTCTCAGTACAGCTCAAGCACAAAATTAAGATTATATCAGAGCTGTGTGCTTTCTGTGCTTCTCTATGGTGCGGAATGCTGGAGAGTTACAGAGAAGGAAATGTCGAAATTGTCCTCTTTTCACACAACATGCCTAAGAAAAATTCTCCGAATCTTTTGGCTGAATACCATCACCAACCAAGATCTGCTTACTCGTAGCAAGCAAGAGGACATGCACACCATCATAGCTGGCAGACGCTGAAGCTGGGTTGGCCATGTCCTCAGAAGAGAACCCGATGCCATCACAAGAACAGCTATGCTATGGACCCCTGAAGGAAAACGAAAGAGAGGCCGACCAAAAACAACTTGGCGGAGGACTGTGGAGGCTGAGATGCAAAGAATGAACCAGAGTTGGGGCACTGTACGGAGGATGGCCACCGACCGAGTAAAGTGGAATAAATTTGTTGTTGCCCTACAAGACGCCACCAGGCGTGATGGCCACTGACTGCTTTGTCGGTCGGCGGCTAAGGATCAAAGAAGAAGAAGAAGTTGTGCGTGTGTGAATTTACCACGGTATTGAGTGAATTTATCACTAGTGCTGTATGTCTATCTGTCTAATGATATAAATATATATTGTAATTCTTCCTTTGGGGAGTGGGGGGGGGGGGGCTTGTCTGTCTGAGATCACAGAGGGGACCTTGTCGCAAGAGTTCCAGGAATTCCCTCTCATTGTCTTCAGGATTACTTCCATAGAGAGGATTCGCTTTCGCTGTACCACCTCTGTATCTCATGTAGGTATCTCTGTCACGAGCCAATTCTGAGAACCTGTAGTATTTTATTCATTAATCTTTCAAAAGTCAGTTCGACTTAAACTTTGCTGCGACAGTTACTTATTTTCACGTGATTTGATCGTCTATAACAGTTGCCTCCTCCACTCATTTTTTTTGTTCAAATAAAATTTTTCCTCGTTTTGGCGAGGCGCGTCCCGTTCAACCTAGTCGGTTATATTAGGGCGCATGTCCAAATATAAACTTTTTTCATGTAGCTCGGGCGTTGGCGTAGCTGGCGAGTCCTTTTTAGGGCTTTATGCTAGCAGATATATAATGTTAATCCTTTTCAGGACTTAGAATCTATCAACGCTGATCGGGTTAGCAGTCAACAGAGTTGAATTTTTTTGGATGGTAAATGCGCTCTGATATAACCAAATAGGTTGAAAGGAACGCGCCTCGCCAGAAGCAGGCAAAAACCCCCCCAAAAAAATATCCAAACATAAAAGACCTTCACTCCTTGTATAATTATTGATCTTTCCTCTACTCATAACTATGGGAACGATGCGCCCTTGAAGTGATAGACATGTGCCCTTGAGGTGAAAGACATATGGGCTTGAGATGTTAGCCCTGAGCTGCTTTTTCTATTTTTTTTAACTTCCCTGGTACTCCTTTCTGTGTGTTCTTTCCTCTTCTTCTTATTGTAGGAGCTTCTTTTCTACAAGTCTGAGATGGTGCAGCAGGGAGCATTTCCATTTGATGTGATCGGCAGCTTCCTCTTCCCAGGTTGCTGAATTTATGTCCTGTGTTTTTATGTGTCCCTCTTGTACACATCTTTGAGTCTTAGATACGGTCGCCCGGGTGTTCTTTTGCCATCTGCCAGTTGTCTGCAGAAAATATCTTTGGGGTGCGACCTTCTTCCATGCGGCGGACATAGCCAGGATCATCTATGAGTAACACTTACTAATACTATTTATTACCTCTACCAGCCTCGTGTAGTACTCACAGGTTTCCGATGAGACAAAGAAAGAATAGGTATACTTCTCCCCAGGGCATGTCGTATAAGGTGAGTAATATGAGCTTGTGCATGGGACTCGAACCTCACCATGCAAAACAAATTGCTAGAGAAATCACTGCTTAAGCATGTTAATGCTTTGTACAGGTTTCCTTCAAGGCTATCAGCTGCCGTGGTGGCTCATTGCTTCATAGGGAGCGAAAAGGAAAACTATGATAATGATTTTGATTGACTCTACCAACTTAATAATAGTGGTCACTATTTCCTTCACCTGGGTTATGATTTTAAGTCACAGCCGAATATTAGTTTTGCCGTCGTGTAAGATGCATCTGCATATAAAATATACTTTGATACGTTTAAACACCTAATATAAAGCTCACATGACAGAAGTTACTTGAGCAGAGTTTAACAAAGAACCAAAAAAAAAAAAAAAAAACATAGCTTGCTGACTTGGTTGTTTGAAGAAAAACATTGATTTAGTCGGCAGGTAACTATTTACCCTCCTTTCATGCCTCAATTAACAATAATGCTTACATGTTTCCGATAACAAAAATAATGTTAACAATAATGCAGACGTGTTTCCGATAACAACAAAAAAATGAACTACTTTGTCATACCAGTGAAAACATTACGTAAACATTCCTATAGATTATCAGTTAATACATACAGAGATATTGCCCTCTATTCGGTGCTATTGATAACACGTCCAGTCTTTGCTGACACCTGATTAAATCCGGCTTAGCTTAAGACGTCTGGCAACTCCAACACCCATATATGTCGTAATGACCAACCTGGACAACGCAGAATAAATTCACGTTGATATCGCCTGTGTAGCCATCAGTGTCAAATATTTTCTTAGGCATGCCTCCCTTTTACTCTTCAGTAATAATATTACTTTTTGGGGTGCAAAATTGGCTCAGCGTCCATTCACGATGTACTGTCACAGCAAGGCGATGGCGCCGTCTGGTTGGTCCTAGGTTCGATTCCCGTGTCATCCTCAAAAGATGGTCCTTATATTTTCCCTCTACCCCGTGCTATAATAATGTCATCATATATTATCTCAGAAGCGCGTCTCGGACGTTTCGCATATTCCCAGTGTTCAACGTTGTGCCCCACGTGGGTCTAACAAAGCCAGGATGGTCATTAACTTCCAACGTGTGTATTACGTATGGGTCATCCTCAACAGTGGCCGAAAGTTTTTCTTTAGACCTTAAGGTCGCCCCCCCCCCCCCCCCAAAAAAAAAAAAAAAACTCTGAAACAAACATATCAACATATAACACCAAGAAGCCTTAAGCAAACTGTTGAACTATATTTATTAAAATCTGAAACCAAAATACAAATATGAGTCAAGAGAACTGCAGCAACCTCGACACCACCGCACTCTTAAGGTTCGTCAAAAACAGAGGATTCGGTTTCGTTCAAATTTTTTCCCCCACGTCAAAACCGATGGACATGGCTTCCTGGACAGTTAAGCTCATACCGGAGACTTGTCTCAGACAAGGCGACATGAATGAGTGACCTAGAAATTGCAATTTTTGGTTCAGAAAATTCAGGAAGTGCCGAAAAAAAAAAAATCAAAGTTGAGCAACAAGGAAAAACAAATGCTGCGATTTCGGGTCTTAGAACTATAACGTTATATGGATGGTTATATGGATAGTTATATGGATGAAAGATAGACATATGTATGATATACATTAGAGCATCGATGATCCGAACTAACTGGGACCAAGGTTGGTTTAGTTAATCAAATAATTCGGATAATCAAACACAAATGAGAGTACCCGGTTTATACGAAACAGAGTATAATTAGCAGGGATTAGGGGCAATGAAATTTTTGAATTGCTCCGCTCCGGAATGTTAAGTGACTTCTCCAGCTCCGCTCCGGCATCTTAAGTGATATGACGAAATGTCTGTCTCTGTCCTTTTTATGTGATCTCTCACAACTCCAGCCCTACGGCATTATCATTCCTTAATTTTTCTCTCCGATCGCTTTTATTTGGCATTTCACATTTTCCCCTTCATACATTTTACTCTTTATGCTGGACATAGCATGGGGAAAGTCTCTAACACGCCACTCCCCTCTGGCAGTATTTGTTACGGGAGTGATTTTTATCTTATTGTGTCGCATTCACGCGTCACGAAGACGTGTTAAGTTACGCCAGGTTATTAGACGGTCAGCGACAATATTTTATCGCATAATCTGTTTGACCATCTTTTCAGGGGACGGTGCTTGTTTATCAAAGCATATGTTGGGCAGGAGTGCTGAATGGAACCAGATTTGTTTGTCTGGCAAAACACAGGTGACTAGCGACCATCCCTGAGTCATTGCGCCAGAAAAACACGGTCTCAAATATTATGATGGACAGAGGTGTGTTTGGAAGGTTGTGCACAAGGGCATCGGACATAATATTACTATATATGGGAGACGTGACCTTTGCAAAATTTTTCCATGTCGGAAATATTTTGAAAGTACCAGACCCGAACTGTTTGAATATGATTGGAGCGTTTATTTAACTCCATAACAAACGCAGGCGTGGGAAAAGATGGAATATAGTCTGACCATTTCGCAGTTTTATTTCACTGTGAATTTCACGCTCGCCAGAGTGAAGACTAGATTCAGAATTCCTTTTTTTTAACCGGACCTTTTATTGGAAAACCAGTTAAGACTTACAAAGCACAAGAAATCTCTACATTTTAATAAGGAACACCGGGACTAGGAAACTGAAATCACACAAAGTCAGAGAGGAAATCTACTGTAAAATTAAAGACATCTGTCATGAAATATTCTAATCCACATATATAAATTATTAGGTAAATATGAAGCCTAACAAATAAAATTAATAAAGAGAAGAGCAATGGTAAAATAACAGTGCTGTCACAAAGAATGTACTCGAAATCCCCCTTGTTTTCTGCTTCGTCTGCAAATTGTAACGCTTTCACGTTGATATAAAAGCTTACTGTATTATTACCCGCCTTCTTCAATGAAACGTGTGCTGCATTTCTAAGAAAAACATTGAGACGTACTGCGTAATGACCTAAATTAATCCTAACATTAATTATACTGCGTTACCAAAACGAACGAACAGATGGACAAAAGGATAAAGAGAGAGGGGAGGGCTGAAAATCAGGAACGCATGCATCACGCGTGTAAGTCTACATGCACTAATTTTTTTTTCAGACGGACAGTGATAAAATACACTACCCTTTCCCAGAGTTAGGTTTATAAATCATAAAAAAAACTCTTATTAGAAAAGATAACATTAGATGGGTTTACGGTTGAGAACATAACAGTACCCAGACAGCACATCTTCGAAACAGGAGGTAGAAGAAATTGCATATTTTGAACGCAGCCACGTAGCTCCTTTAAATTTGTATTTTTGGGTTCCTTAGGGCTTGCTGACAAATAATATGTAAAACGTTACGCAAATAGTCCAGGAATTAATAAATTATACCCAAAATAAAATATTGGGGGTGCCTGACAGCATAAAATCATTTCTGCTCATAAGATTTTTTTTTAACGTGTTTGAAAAAAATTTACGTTACAGAAATAGCCTACCATGTAAACTCCAAATTGATTGGAGCGCAACAAATGAAAGCCTAACCACGATTGGTCGGGCTATAAATACTATCTTGGTTGTTAGGGGAAACGGGGAAAGGTAACATTTTTTCAAACACTTGTCGAAACGGGGCTCATTGGTCAGACTCGCTGATATACACACTTGGGAGCGTTAGTTCGAAACCACTTGTTTAAAATAGCTTGATAAAGCATCAGTGCGTTGAAGCCAGCATATATTTTGCTAAATAAAAGCCTGGAAGATAAGCAGATGGGAATTTGTGCCAGTTTGTGCCAGAATTCATTGCTAATCAACGTATCTGTGTTTATTCGTATGAATTGTGGTAAGCTTGAACCATTCAATATCTTTTAATGAAAATTGAATGTGAATTGTTGATTTATGCCTGTATATATATGTGTAGTTCAGTGGCCAACGTGAGGTAAAGCCTGTAATGCTCCAGCCTGAACAGAGGGTGTCGGAGAGAAGTAAAACGGCATGGAATGGCCAAACAGTACACTGACACCTGGATGATTGACTAGAAAGAAATAATGCTGGAAGTGCAGAGGCGTAGTAACCATTAAGAAGGGTAATACTGGAATAAAGTATTTCAAATGAAGCTGACAGTTGGCCTAATGCTCTGAACTCAATGTTTGTGCTGTGTTGTGATCAATGTAACAAGAGAGTTTAAGTTAGTTATGAAGTAGAAGGTACATCCTTCTTGATTTCAGGGACAGTGGTCTTGATAGTACTGAGCAGCACCTGGTCAGAGCTTTGCTGAATCCAGTGTCGGACAGCATACTCCTTGGTCCTTTTAGCTATCAGTGAGGTGTCTCCAGAGCCCAGAGGAGAATTCGAGCAGAGGAGTCCTTTCCTGCCGCCATCACGCCAGATAAGCTAACTTGGCCAGCTGAGCTCAACATTATGTCCCCTCATCTTGAACTGACTTTGTAAAATTAACATTAAGAGGGGAATTTACTTGTCTTAAAATCAGGAACTGTGAACATCTCCAATACTAGTCCCTAAAGACAAACTATTGAAGTCATGATGACAAATACCAACAGAGCTTGAACAAAACAAAACCAGTATTACCTCATTTTACTACTACACAACTGGTTGTTGTGACTTACACTTCATCATACACATACCCTAGACACATAACGTAGCATCACACTATTCCAGAATAATTCTGACTGAGATATATAGATATGTGGTAGCAAGTAAGGTTATCTATAATACACTCCTCTTAATAGATATAGATACCTTCACAGCTGATCTCAGTCAGTACACTAAGTTCCCTATAAGTATTTATAACATCCCACTTCACCACATATATTGGGGTCTCGCTCTTGGGATTTTGAATCTTTAACTATTAAAAATATTGGGGGTAATTCACTTCAGGGAATATAAGAATTAAAAGGTATCCTTGGGTGGAATTAAATAAGGTTGAGCTCACGGTGCCTGTGTTGTCCATTAGATATATAGTTAGAAATTGAATTGTTGGGTAGACATTATAAAAATTTACCTGATAGACAATGGCGGACCTGGCCAAATTTCGATCTGCTGCGGTTCAGACTGCAAAAGAGTTAGGATTAGATGGGCAAGTTATGGTTGCCTATGTCACAACGGAATGTGACAAATTTATTGAACGCGAAGAAAGAAGATTAGAAAAGAAGCCGAAAGAAGGTTAGAGGCTGAAAGGGAAATTAAGAAGTTACAATTTGAAGCTGAGGCTGAGACTAAGAGGTTGCAGATTGAGGCTAAGAGACAAAGAGGCTTAAGAAATTGAGGAAGCAGAAAGAGAAGACAAAAATTAGCTGCAGAAAGAGAAGAGAAGAAATTAGCTGCAGAAAGAGAAGAGAAGAAATTAGCTGCAGAAAGAGAAGAGAAGAAATTAGCTGCAGAAAGAGAAGAGAAGAGATTAGCTGCAGAGAGGGAAGCAGAAAAGGAGGAGAAGAGATTACAAAGGGAACATGAGTTACGACTAAGGGAGTTTGAGTTTCAAGGCCATGCTCCTGAAAATGGTGCCAGTCCCTTTGCCTCTGATGCTACGGTTACTCAGGGAGCCTCGACCTCAGCTATGAACTTTCATTTAGATCATTTTGTTGAGAAAGACGATGATATTGAGAGCTATATAAATAGGTACGAACTATTAGCTACCACGTATGGGTTAGAGAGAGAAAGGTGGAGCTTAAAGTTATCTCAGGGACTTCGTGGGGCAGCTTATGAAGTTTTTGCAAAAATGAGCAGAGGTGATCAGGAAAATTATGACATGCTAAAGCAGGCTCTTTTGTTAAGGTATGAAAAGAATGCAGAGTTTTACAGGAAAAAAAATTTAGGAATGCTAAACTACTGTCAGGTGAAACCTATCACCAGTTCTCTGCACGAATCGAGACATACTTGGAGAAATGGACTTCTCTGGGGAAAACCCAAGATCTTAAGGAAATGGTCCTTATAGAGCAACTAAGAGAGTCCATGGCTCCAGACCTGAGAAAGTTTCTCATGGAACAAGGTGCAGAGAGGCTGGGTGAGTTGCTAAATGTTGCTGAAAGGTATCAAGCAGCTCAAGCAGAGGTAACAGGTAATAAAAAAAAAGAAACAGGTGGATAAACTTTAGGGCATCACCAGAACTTTAATAAA
>JAMPIV010002537.1:0-79257 GCA_024509875.1 Oreohelix idahoensis
TGCCTTCTGACAGTATAAGTAGATATACCCTCATTCAGAATACACACCAGGGCATCAAAGCCCAGGCAGGCTGAACCACACTTCCAGATGCAAACGTTTCTGTGCGAGCTATGTCTTTCTTCTGTTTCTCAATCAAGGGAGACATTACGAATATACAAGTATTGATGTCCTGGTAATGGAATAATTCAGGAAAAACACAGAGAACTGCATGAGCTCAAAACACATACGTCCGCTCACTTCCAAACACAAGCCGCATATCTCTTGCAGACGATCAACTCACTTCTTTCTACAAATTTTGTTCACGTTGTAATACAAACCATATCGGCATGACGTCACTACTCCTTTATTAATAAGTGACTCCGTATAAAATAAACAAAAAAGGAGCATTGTTGAGCTGCCTATTAATACAGACAATTATGGTATTCAATTTTTAATCAATAACACTATAAAAACGAGATATATGTCTTGTCCCCTGTCAGTGATTATGCCCTGTCTCAGAGTCAGAGGGTGTATTACTTTTTTCAATTTTACCCAATTTTTATATATACTGAAGCACATTAAAAACGCACCACTATTATATATACTGATGCCGAGAAGCTGGAAAAAAAAGTGTGGGAATGGATTTTCCCCGTGTTTGGCATGAAGTAGAGAGCGAATGGCTGCTATAATGGAAAGTTCATGATTCAACCCACGGGTTTGTGTACAGATTACATGAAAACAATGAAAGTTTTACGTGCAACACTATTCCCAACAGCTATGACCCTGAAAATGTGTACGCGTTGTGGCAGTGTACTCGGTATAAAAATGCCGTTGAGACAAACAAAACAAACCCAGTAGTACATGTGCTTGAAATGCCAAGCGACTATCTGAAAACGACCGCCAACGAGCCATTGGTATGTTGGAGACCGAATGAGCTCGCGGGCCATTGCCAGAAGGATGAATTGCCACCACAGCACTATTGTACGTCTCAATGAACGTTACGGAACCACTGGCAGTGCCCGGGATAGACTTCGGGGTGGCCCACCACGAGTTACTCCCCCTGCGCAAGATCGTCATATTGTCCTGAGTCCCCTAAGGAATCGTTCTCCCCCGGCAAGTCAAACAGCAAGAGCAATAGTGGGTAGACGTGGGCAAGTCTCTCGAATGACAGTCATACGACGACTCAGAAATACAGGCCTTACTGCAAGACGACCTTATGTTGGGCCAAACTTGACTCACAGAAATCGTCAGCAGCGACTGCAATGGGCAGAGCAACATTTCAGATGGACTAGACTGCAGTGGAATGTTGTCCTATTCACAGACGAGAGCAGATTCAACATATCCTTTGCTTATGGACGTATGCGGATTTGGCGACTGCGTGGAGAGCGCTTTGCAGATTGCTGTGTTCGTCAGCACAACCGATTTGGAGGTGGCAGTATTCACATTTGGGGAGGATTCAGTTTTCACCACCGCTTGCCTCTTCACGTCTTCCGTGGAAATGTTAATGCTGTGGCATATAGAGATGAGGTTCTGGATGCATTGGTTGCTCCTGCGTTCACAAATTATCCAGACTTGCAGCTTCTCCAGCAGGATAACGCACCGTGGTGCGCACACCGCATGTATTACGCAGCAATATCTACAGCAGCAGAACATTGTGACGATTGACTGGCCTGCCCTATCACCAGACATGTCCCCTATAGAACATCTGTGGGACGAGCTTGGACGCAGAGTCTACAGGAATTTTCTCCAGCTAATCTACAACAGCTCGAAGCTGCTCTTACACGTGAATGGGACTTGATTCCCCTGAATTTCCTTCAGAGACTTGTGCGTTTCCATGCGGAGCCCGCTGCCAAGGCTTGTTTTGCGAAGCACACGGTGGACATACCAGATACTGAGGATAGTGTGAATGAATTTTTTTTATTAGTTGCATTTTTTTTTTCTCCCTTGCCTGCACAGAATGCAATGAATTTCATAACAATCAAATGTACAAATTAATGACCAGCATGGATTCATAGGAAAATGAATAAAGATTCCAAATATGTTGTTGTCTCTGATTGATAATCAGAGACACATCTCCAATCCAACCTGCAAGTCTGGAAGGAAGAGCTGGAGAAGAGAGGGATGGTCATAAGCAGCTCTAAAACAAAATCCATGGTGATATCACGAGAAGAAAGAAATCATCAGATTAAGTTGGGAGAACAGGTCCTGGAGCAGGTCGACCACTTTAAATATCTCGGAGCTATTATAGACCGAAAGGGAGGCATCAAAGAAGAGTTGGCCACTCGAAAAGCAGCAGCTGGGAGACTTTTTCAGGCCATAAATCGAGGATTCGTCAGCAAGGAAGAGGTTGGTAAGAAAACGAAGATGGCTGTAATAACCGCTCCAACGCTAGTCGACCCAGCCCCTAGCCATATGGAAGATCCGAGTCATGGTGCAAGACTACAACCCATAAAAGCCAGATCCAAACCTTCATAAATGAGTTATCTGAGGAAGTGGTTGATAGTAACAAGAAGAGACATGGTCCCGCAAAACCAGACTTTACGTCAAAGCCTAAAATCCCACCCCCTGCAGACCCAAGTAAACAACCCTAAGAGGGTTTAGACCATGTCTGCAAAAATGGGAGAAGATCGGCTCCCAACGAACACAGCAGGGAAACTAAAGAGCAGGGGATCAGCGGCGGGTGATGGTGAGAGGCGGTATACGCGTATTTCAAGACTTTATTGATGGCGTATTCGCCGGATGTAGAACGCATGTACAAGTTCAACATGGAAGGTAATCTCCTAACCGTAAAAAAGGATTATTTAACTAAAAGATATTTATAGCTTTATAAAAGTATGAGCTAAAACCTACGTTTGTTTTATAAATTATATTTGTTTAAAAGACAAGCCAGGCCACAATTTAAAATTATTAAAATATAAATATTTTAAGTAAAGCGTAAACAATGGTACTATGTTTGCATTATAAATTCACATCAGTAACTGAAAAGGTATGGTGTGCAATAAAAAATTGCCCTAAATATTTAATTCTTGTTTTTGTGCAGGTTCTTTCCCGTTACCACAAAAAAATACCGCAATAAATTCCCCTGTAAAAAGAAGCGGGCTTACACATTCACTGCATAAACAACACGGACAGTTATTTCCATCCGAGATACGGTAATAGGGGAACGAAGTGTTAAAGACTTCATTATACTACGTCCAGCTTATTATTGGGTGAGTAATTCTATTCATTCTTCTGTATCTTTGCCTTCTTAAATTTGTATATATTTCTGACAAGATATGTGTTAGATTCTACATCTTATAGTGGTGTTTCGTAATATATATATATATATATATATATATATATATATATATATATATATATATATATATATATATATATATATATATACATATATAACTACATATATATATATATATATATTGCTGGATTACCTTCACCTATGGACTTTCTGAACACGAATCTATTGATACATAGTGACAAATATTTATCTCGTAGAATAGTGCGGGGCTATAAACTTTACAAAAACCGAGAACAATCAGTTTTTTGTAGTTTTCTTCCTTAGATTCTCCTATTTACCTCAACCGCTATGAGTAATTCTTGATTGAAGGTTACTTCTTTCAATAGACTCGTCCTTTTTCTCTAACTCTCTGGCCACCATTCGTGGACTCCTACGGCAGACCAAGGGAGATAACCGCCATAACATTTATTTCTACTTCATGTGGTTTTGTTGGCTGATAGCTTATTCTCTCCTAGCTGGATTGAAAAGCGGGGTTAGGGGTAGGGGGTTGTGAAGCTGATCTATTCAGAAGTTGCTAGAAATATTCCGTCCATATCTTTAATTGATCTATTATAGTGATTATATTGCTCTGTTAGCTTCTCTCTACTGTTGTAGAGGTGGTTCATATTGCCTCTTTTAATCGTCATTCAGTTAGATCCCATACAGAAAGACAGCGCCAACATATTTGATATGCTTTTGTGGTAGAATTTTCTGTAGTAATCAATCTGTGTTATAAGGTAAGACTGCTAACCACATGAACAGTCTTACAAGAGCCGCTTCTTACGACATGCTTGATTGTCACAGTGATTCTGCTCTTTCTTTGTCACGGCATATTCTCGCGGACATAACATGACGTCCACATTCACATCAAGTGCCATCTTCGCACAAAAGTGAGCTATAATGAATCACAGCCTTGGTCAGTCTCTGTCTCGGCGGTAGACTCTGGTTTGTTATTTCCTGTTCATATTTTGTTGTTATGTTCTGCCGTAAGTGTCGTGGTCTTCTTGTTCGCTTGTGTTAAATTTATTGTTATATTATTGATTTTTTACACCACAAAACAGTTATATCTCTCTAGATTAGACAGCTATACACTTAGACAGGCATGCAGACAGACATACAGATTGACAGACAGATAGACGAACTGAACAACAGATACTGAGACTGACAAGCATTCAGGCAGACATACCGGCAAACAGGTAGACAGACAGGCACCCAGGAAAACAGATACGAGGACAGATACGCTCTCAGTCCATACAAAGGACTATTATAATCTAATTATATTTAAGTATTTCTCTAAACTAAGTAACACTGGTAACTAATGGTGGCGGTAGGGTGTTTTCATCATCCCCTCTCTTTATTTTAATCTCTTGTGGAATATTTATTGGATAACCAAATGTTTTATGTTCTTTTTAATAAAGTCAGTGGATAAACTTTTGAGTGCCGACACATAGGCACTTATCTAGATGTAGATAGTAGTATGATGCTGACAATTCCTTTCTTTCACTCGAATGACCAGTCTGCCACAGTCCCTGGTGTAGTATAGTATAGTAGACCGCTTGGTCCAGTAAAGTTTCACTTTCTCTCTCTCTCTCTCAAGTAAATTCACCATGGTTCTGGCAGACATTTATTCAACGAGTTCAACTTTTCAGAAAGATCACAGAGGTATGCAACTTTTAACAGGAAGTCAGTGTCCAGAAAACACTTAGCACTGACATGGTTTTCTTCTTCAAGATAAGAATAGACTTCCCGCCTAAGTTCAAAAATGCGCGATAATACATGGAAAGCCATCGAGTGCTGCTATAAAATAAGAGAGACGTATGCTCAGCCCCCATATCGTGACACATTTTACTGAAAAATCTAGCTCTATGAGGTCGAGTTGTAATGAAGTTCACCACATTTATGACAGTTTGCAGGACTTCTTTCAAATCAACACACAAATGTTGTGAAGCCAGTGCTTCTCTTTGGATAATACAATGGGTCCAAACAGCATCAGGAGCTTTGCCTCGGAAGAGTGCTTGTAGGCCACTGTAACAGCCCGACATTGATCGAGCACCATCGGTATACACACCAACACAATGAGACCAATCTATTTTATTTTCCGCCATGAAGTTGTCCACAATTTCAAATAAATCTTTTCCTGTCGGACCTGCATTTATGTCCTTACAAAAAAGAAGATCTTCCACCATTTCGTGTTTTTCATCAACAAACCACACATAACAGATTAAATGAGCATCTCTATTGCTATCTGTGGCCTCATCAAGCTGCAAAGCAAAGTCCTTCCTCCTCATTTTTTCTATAATCTGTTCAATAAGATCATCTCCTAAATCTTGAATTCGGCGGCTGATTGTACTGTCCAACAAAGGAATGGGCAAAAGCTGTTTTCCCACGGGCTCTCCAACCATAATGGACACCATATCAATAGCACATGGTAAAACGAGTTATTCTGCAATCGTATGGGGTTTCTTACATTTTGCTACCGGCTATGCTACCTTGTAGGACGCTAGAAGAACTTTACTTGAGATTGTCGCCTGCTTAGAAAATGCTGCTTTTTCTTCTTTCATTTGGCTCAGCTTTCTAGAGAAATATTCTCTTGGTTTGTTACGTCATTCTTATGAACACTTTCTAAATGGAGCTTCAATTTGCTAGGCAGCATACATTCGACAGAGTGTATTCTGACACACAAAACACCCTGTGGACGCTCTGCATCGTTCACAAGAGTGCACGGGAAACCAAAATCTAAGTAACCTTCGTTGTATTTTCTAAACTTACGTTTCCTTTCCTCATTACCACTTTCTTTGTCATCCTCAACAAGTTCTCGCTTTTTACTAAAACTTGCAAAATTAAAATATGTTTCCATGATTTATATCACACTCACAACACAATTAAAAAACACTTGAAAACAGAAAATCACCGTGTTACCTACTATGGTCGCGCGAGGAGAATATGCGGAAAGTTGATAGGCGGGTCGGGGGAGCGGGACTTCAAAAGGTGGCTAACATCAAATGTCTCCGGGGTCACGCAGGTTAACAAACATCAAAATTGAAATTGTCCACAGCTCTGTGTTTTCTTTACAGCGAAATACGAAACAAATCCACGCCCAACCGTCAGTCATGGCGCCCCAGGGCGCCGCAGCGCACAGGTTGAAAAACGCTGATGTTGACCATCAGAGCTTGGGAAGGAGTTTTTACTGGTTTCTAAAGTGTGCATAATCCCACTTTTTAAAAAAATGTGGTCGACATATAAATCACATTTTGTGTCATTCACCAAACATGATCCTTAATTTAGAGATAGGCGGATAGATGGATAGACATATATGTCTACTCGTATATATAGATAGATAGATAGACAGACAGACAGATAGACAGACAGACAGACAGACAGACGATAGATAGATAGATAGATAGATAGATAGATAGATAGATAGATAGATAGATAGATAGATAGATAGATAGATAGATAGATAGATAGATAGATAGATAGATAGATAGATAGATGCTAGTTTATATTAATCAGGGGCATTTACTAAGGTAAGTTTATATGTTTAAGGGAAATAATTACGTAACACTTAAAATATAAATTTGAAAGTAGCTATTAACGTATTTTAATCTATTAATAATTTAAATTAGCTTTTTCTTCTTTTTCCGCTGCATATCCGTATGCAGATTGTGAGACATATTTCTTATTCTAAGTATTGTAATCTTTCTGGCATCTATTTTTTTAAAGAATATATTTTACAAGAGCAGGGTGAGTTTTCAATGATGTTTCGATATTTGCATGTGTAACATTTAATGTTTGATTTGTGGTGTTGGTGATATATCACGCATTGTCGTCGTACAACAAAACATGGCAGATAACTGAAACAGACTACAATAACTTTTGTAAAAGAAGAGGGTCTTTTTCATTTTCCACTGCGACTCATTCTTCTTCTTTGATCCTTAGCCGCCGACCGGCTATGGTATTCGGCCAAAAGATTCGGTGAATTTCTCTTAGGCATGTTGTGTGAAAAGAGGACAACCTCGACATTTCCCTCTCTGCAACTCTCCAGCATTCTGCACCATAGACAAGCACAGAAAGCACACAGCTCTGATATAATCCTAATTTCACTATTGTCATGGTTTGATTGAAATGTCTGTCACCGAGTGCTCTACCCTGTTTTGTTCATAATTGTTGTCCACGTCAGGTTTTGTATCTTATAGCTCCTAATAGCGTTAGTTCTGACATTGGTCATTTCACTCTTATGTTCTTCTTCTTCTTTGATCCATAACCGCCAACCGTCAAAGCAGTCAGCGGCCATCACGCCTGGTGGCGTCTTGTAGGGCAGCAACAAATTGATTCCACCTTGCTCGGTCGGCGGCCATCCTTCGTACAGTGCCCCAACTGTGGTTCATTCTTTGCATCTCAGCTTCCACAGTTCTCCGCCAAGTTGTTCTTGGTCGGCCTCTCTTTCGCTTTCCCTCGGGGGTCCATAGCATAGCTGTTCTTGTGATGGTATCAGGGTCCCTTCTGAGGACATGGCCAACCCAACTCCAGCGTCTGCCAGCTATGATGGTGTGCATGTCCTCCTGGTTACTCCGAATAAGTAGTTCTTGATTGCTGATGGTGTTTGGCCAAAAGATTCGGAGAATTTTCCTTAGGCAGATTGTGTGGAAGGAGGACAGTTTCGACATTTCCTTCTCTGTTACTCTCCAACATTCCGCACCATAGAGAAGCACAGAAAGTACACAGCTCTCATACAGTCTTAATTTAGTGTTTGTGCTGTACTGGGAAGACTTCCAAATGTTGTTGAGAACAGCAAAGGCTGTTCTCGCTTTATTCATTCTGTTGTTAATGTCCTTGCTTGTTCCGCCGTCAGGTGTTACTATGCTTCCTAAGTAAGTAAATGTGTCTGTCTGTTCTAACTTCTGGTTCCTTACTGTTATTGGCTCAGGATTGCCCACATTTAATGTCATGACCTCTGTCTTCTTCAGATTGATGTTCAGGCCAACCTGCTGGCCATACTTATTCAGTCTATCGGTTTTGTCTTGAATGTGTTGGTGTGAATGCGCGAGTAGTGCAATGTCATCTGCATATTCCAAATCTTCCAGTGTAGAAAACGTTGTCCATCTAATTCCTCTTGGACTGCCCTCTGTTGTCTGGCGCATACTCTTATGTTGGTCAGGCTAATTACCCCCCTCCCCTTCCCCTTTTTACATGTACACAGCGGCATCTAGCTATGGGTTCTTTTATTCTACGTTTCTTGTTGAGAACGGCTATTTCCCTGTTTATTTGAGTTACAGAGAATCCGTGGACATGGGGAAAACTTGTACCCTGTTATGTGTGCCGCCCTGGTCTCGTCCAGCGAACACCGGTCGCTCGTAGAACCGCAAGCGTTACGGCAAATTACGTCCCTTTTTTGTATCTTGAGTCACCCGGGGAATATCTCCCCTGGGCCTTACGTCTGAATTTTTTCATCTACTGCACGTGAAATTGTCACCTGCAGACTCTAGTTTGCTATTTAAGCAAGAGGTCTTTATCACTCAGTACCACTGTCTCAAGTGGGATTCTACCACTGAACAAAGTTCAGCGCAGGGCTAATAACAGTTGTTAGTGCATGAATTCATTCTTTATTCGGTAAGCTCATTTACTTGTTTAATTCCTTGGGATTTTAACTTTATCTAATAGAATAGAGATCGGGACCCGAAGATGCATCAATAGTGAATGCAGTAAGCGACTCATAGCTTGACAGCTTGCATCAGGACCAGCGAACCAGAGCTGGTCAAGACCGTACTCCACCTCCACGTGGTGGTCCTGGAAACAGTCTGCACCAGTGCAGTCTGGCTGAGCGAGTACGGATCGCAATAAGAAGGCAAACCCGGTCCCTAAAAAATGCCGTGCTAAAGTCGGATGTGTTGACCGAAAGGTGCAGATATCACAGCTACCGCATAAACAGACGCAACCACCGTCCTTTTCAGCGCAAACGAGGAAGAAGAAAAATAAAGATCCCGTGTCGCTTTAATTCATGTTAAATATATATACATTCTTTTTTTCCTTAAGGTAAATTTTGTCGTTACCGGGATGCTCTGAATTTTATTAATTGAGCCCATATACATGACCACTAAGCCAGTCAGGAAGAGTGAGCTGGTGTAAAGTTAATTTTTACCAAGTTTTTTTTTTTACGTTTGTTGTACACTGTGTGTAGAATATTGATGGAGATTTTTTTTTTTTTTTTTTTTGCTATTTGATACAAATTGAGTATATGCTCAACACTATTTGGGTAACCCAGTGAGCGTCGTAACTTAACAGCGTAGGCACTCTTTACTACAGTGTTGAGACCAGGTGTGTGCGCGTGTGTATGTGTGCAGATATGTTCGGTGTGGGTCGTATTCAGCCTTGCGCGAGCAGACACGCTGGCCAAGCGAACCTGTGGCTGTATTTATCTGTGTAAACTGTTAGCCTAACTATATCAAAGAGAGCAAGTGAGGGAAGGGCTTGTTGTGATTTAGTTAGAGAGAGAGAGAGAGAGAGAGAGAGAGAGAGAGAGAGAGAGAGAGAGAGAGAGTTGGAAGTTGTTGTGTAAGCAACGGGAGGATGGCTGTTACAGCGGTTAACGAGATTTTTGAATTTCTGTATATTTTCAGAGCCTCGGTCGGGAGCCGCGCTGGTGTAATGGCTACAACGTTGTACTGGCGACCAGGTGTTCATGGTTCAAACCCGGCCGTCGGCGTTTGAAGAAATGTTTACGACCGGAAATTTGACTGAATAACCTGAACGGCTCCTGCACATAAATCCCGTGTGGATGGAAAGTCCACTGACCCCCCCAGCCTCGCAATGACATGTCATTGGGCCGAAAGAGCTGGAAAGCTCGAGTGTAGCTGGTTATAGAAAAAAAGAAAAAAAAAAAAAAAAAAAGAGTCTCGGTCAGCATTTGTTGTGTGCTTCCTTGTGTAATTTGCTACTGTTAGAGGATTACAATCTCTATTAATAAATTTCACCAGGCAGTCTACGTCATACTGCCAGGTTTCAGTTACAAGGCCGCTGTGCGGGTTACTTAACCACAGCCGATTGTTGAATGAATTTATCGCTCCAGCACATACGGGCTTTCGCCTTTGCCATCCAGTCATTTTTGAAAACACTGTCCGATCCATTAACAGAAAGTTAACTCAGAGTATACGAGCTGGCCGACAGAACGGATTCGTCGATAGCCAGTACTTGTGAAGCACACATTACTCGTGCTATTTGGAGTATACCACTATACCTCGATTTCTTTTACGTACACGTAAGCAGTAGCTTTGAGTCCTAGATTATATACCTACAGCACATATTGCCGCCAGTTGCAATTAACCATCGCCTTAACACATACGGGCTGTCACCTTTGCAATCCAGTCAGTTTCGGCAATACTGTCTGACCCATTATAGTCGGTTACTTATGAGTTTACTGACATAACGACAATAAGGAGTAGCAGTTCCTCGCGAAACTAGGGGCGTAACCCCTTTAGTAAGATTTTCTTGGGAGTGAGAAAGTGTACGGATGCTGGTGGTTTGGAGTGAGACATTGTGCCTGAGAGATTGAGTGAAGTCTTGTGTTATTTTTCTGTGGTTGTGATATTGATACATTCACTAGCCCTTCAGAGCTAGTGAAGGCATTGGTGAGGTTTTTTGTTTGGTTCAATGTTGTTGTTTCTTTAATAAATAAATGTATATGTACTAAGCGGTCATAATTCACTATATTATTACCGACACTTAATGTTTGCTGTTGTAGTCATTGTAGTAGATTATTCTATTTAGCATTGAAGGACGGACGAGGGTATGCCATCTTAAACAGAGTCCAAGTATGGCTGGGAAGCAGACCTAAGATATTTGATTATATCTCTCTTCTCTTCAGAAGTCTTACTTCTCTCCAAATTTCCATTAATGACTAACTTTCTCTATTTTCACAAATCCATTCATATTCTGTCTAAACTCAAGACGTTCTCTATTTCCATACTCGCGACAATTATTATACGCAGGGCTAGGATTTTAATGACCTAACATTTGCTAGAAAATGACCAATAAAAAATGTATTTATGACCTAAAAAAACACCCAAAAACAGTATAAAATACAAGGATGACCTAAAAGACAAACTTTCTTTTTTTAGTTTCCGATCTAAACATTACCAGTCACTTACTTACTTACTTAGTCGTTCTCTTTCAACCTTGTGGTGTAAAGTTTGCCAGAAAATGTGCCTTTCATTGTGGGGGGCGATTTTAAATGCTGGTGGGAGAGGGTTTTTATTTCCATTGACTTTTTTCACTATTTTTGTTTTCCATGATTTGGTTCAATACTGTAACATAGGTTCTGCATTCTTCTTCTTTGATCCATAACCGCCAACCATCAAAGCAGTCAGCGGCCATCACGCCTGGTGGCGTCTTGTAGGGCAGCAACAAATTGATTCCACTTTGCTCGGTCGGCGGCCATCCTTCGTACAGTGCCCCAACTGTGGTTCATTCTTTGCATCTCAGCTTCCACAGTTCTCCGCCAAGTTGTTTTTGGTCGGCCTCTCTTTTGCTTTCCCTCGGGGGTCCATAGCATAGCTGTTCTTGTGATGGTATCAGGTTCTGCATTAGAAAGTATATAATGCCCGAAACCTGCAACATTTCCTATCCAATCCCCAACCAAAACATCCAGGATATAATTGTCAGGACATGTCACCGATGTTGCAACTCTAGGATACATAATATTAACAGTTGTGTGACCGTGATAATAACAAGAAGACTAAACAGCTGATATAATTGTAGATGTATAAATAAATCAGTATATTATAATGGTCGTGATCTTTTACACTTTTACACTGAATGTTTGGTTTTCCTATTCTTCCCTTTATAATATTCTTCAAGTCTTTCATTCGTCAGAAATTTAGCATACAATAATTCTCTAATTAAAATCTTGGTTAAAATGTTTATGCACTAAGTAATATTGAGGGCTGTTCTTGAAGACTTTTGAGTAAAGATACGAGGGGCGTTCAGAAAGTAATGCACCACATCGTTTTTCTCAGCTAATAATGAAGATAGATAAATGCAATTTTGCACACTTCAAATATGGCATATGCCAATTGTGTGCACCAAATTGCATCGCAGCCGGCCAAATAATACGGCTGCCCTAAACCGTTGAAATGGAGCGTGTTAGCAACTTGCGTTATAAGCAGCGAGTTATGATAGAATTTCTCGTTGCAGAGAAGGAAAGTGTTGTGAACATTCACAAGCGTCTATGTGATGTGTATGGAAGTTTAGCAGTCGACAGGAGTACAGTCAGTCGCTGGATTCAGAGAATTAAAGAATCAGGAAGTGGAGATACGGAGCTGCTTGATCGGCCGCGCTGAGGACGTCCTGCCACAGCCACCAACGCAGAAATGTTGAAATGCGCTGAGGGCATTATTCTTACTGATAGGCGAATCACTACTCAACAATTGGCCTTACAGCTGTCAGTCACCATTGGTAGTGCAAATGCAGTTATAAATATTCTCGGATTTTCTAAGGTTTGCGCAAGATGGGTTCCTCGAAGTCTCACAAATGACCACCGATTGCTAAGGAAAGCAATTTCTTCTGAATTGTTGGAGCGTTTCAATGCTGATGGAGAGAACTTTTTGGCTAAGATCGTTACAGGTGACGAAACCTGGGCACATAATTTTGAACCTGAGACAAAAAGACAGTCAATGGAGTGGCATCATCCACAATCACCACGAAGAAAGATATTCAAGACAATTCATTCAGCTGGAAAGGTCATGATCACTGTCTTTTGGGACATTGAAGGTGTGATTCTTGTGGACGTTATGCCAAGAGGAGAGACAATCAATTCGCAAGCTTACATTAAGACATTGAAAAAACTAAATCAACGTTTTTGCAGAGTTCGGCCGCACAAGAATCCAGCAGACCTGCTTCTCCTTCACGACAACGCGCGACCTCACACAAGTCTGGCAACACGGGAAGCAATCACCAAATTGGGTTGGACTGTACTACCCCTATCACCGAGGACTGGTTACGGCATCAATTCAAAAAATGTAACCACGTTATGTTTCACTAGGTGGCAGGTTTCAGGCCTAGTTGTATTACCATCAAGATACTAATCTCTTTTATTATTATATCTTCCAAGTAGGTTACTAGTTAACTGGTGTACTGGCCATCACCGCCAGAGATGACAATTCCTGGATGAGATATGGTCGTTCTTTTCAACCCTTGACTCGTTCTCTCCCTTCTCCGTTGTTATATAGTGACTAATCGTATAGTGGATTTCATAATGACTATTGACCTGGCATACAACAACAACCCTCACAGATTGAGCCCAACTTGTGTGGTATCCATCAAAACTTGTTTATTTACATGTAATTATTTCCTTCAACAAGGCGAGGCATACAGCATATATCTCTTTTACAGTTACTTCTTCATTGTCTCAAGTACAACTTCAGACTTTTATACATATATATTCTCCTCTTGAAACAAATTCATATTAAATCTAATTGGCTTTTTCCTTCCGTGCTTCAAACCTTCCCCTGATTTGTCTAAGCACCTCAATAACTCCTTGGAACTTTCATTCCCTTCTGACTAATCCTGTCAGGTTCATCTCTACTACCTTTCCTGTAATCTGAACGTACTTCATACGCAGAAGTCAATGCTTAAATACATCTGCAGAAGCATAAATATACTTACATGTGAGAGCACATGAGAAATTTCATAAATGTCAAGTTCTCAAATCTCTTACTAGTCGTAATTATCTCTGACGACAACTTATAGTTCATTTATTCTGAGTCCGCAATAATGAACTTGTTTCTCCTCTTGATACTCATTGCTTAGTCGTTTACTCATCTAGAGTAAAGCCTAGTTTGGCTATCAGGTTGCTATTCATCTCTGTTTTCTTCTTTCTTTACTCTTACTTCGTCAACTGAGTTATCCACTCTACAGCATCTCATCTTGTGATTTCTTCAACATTTTCAATTCATACTTATTGTTCATGTACATAATAAGTGAAGAGCATACTTACTGTCAACACACTGAATCCTCACAAACTTACACTTCCTACTATCACTGTTACTACTAAACTTCTACTTCTTAACCACAGCATTATTTAATCTCCTGAATATTACTACAACTCATGCTATATCTATATGACTTCAGAGGAAAACTTCTGTACACCCACAGAATTAAAACTTGAGAGCTCGGCAATACACATCTTACCTCTTCAGTTTCTCAAACCGCTTTCCCATAATGACCTCTGGTCATTCTTCTCTCGTACCCTTCAACCCGTACTCCTGAATCGCTTTCTTATCTTGTTTTTCTGTACGCTCATTGGTTGCGCCTCTGATTTACAACTCACGAAAAAATACGCACGTTCTATTAATCGTGAGCCGAGTTGATACTGTACACTCGTCTTATTTATTTGTCACCCTATTTTTTCCCCGTGAACTGTTTTGAACGTTCACCTAAACTTTGGCAATTTGTTTATAATGCCTGGGCAAACCCTACGGTGCCATACTTTAAGCATTCATATAACTTTGCCAAAAGCATAAACATGCTTGGGCAAACCCTACGGTGCCATACTTTAAGCATTCATATAACTTTGCCATAAGCATAAACTTGCTTGGGCAAACCCTAAGGTGATACCCCATCCAGCCTATAGTCCCGATTTGGCACCCTCTGATTTTCATCTATTTGGTCCACTTAATGATGCACTCCGTGGGACAAGGATTGAAGATGATGAAGGAGTGATTCATGCAGCGAAGAAATGGCTACATGATCAAGACAAAATCTGGTACGGGCTAAATTACATGCACGTGTTTCGCGCTGGCATAAAGCGGTACAAGTTGATGGGGGTTATGTTGAATAATACCGATGTTTTTTGTTGTTTTTTTTTTCTATAACCAGCGGCACTCGAGCTTTCCAGCTCTTTCGGCCCAATGACATGTCATTGCGAGGCTGGGGAGTCAGTGGACTTTCCTTCCAACCCGGTCAGGAGCTTCGCTCCTTCCCATCCACTCGGGATTTATGTGCAGGAGCCGTTCAGGTTATTCAGTCAAATTTCCAGCCGTAAACATTTCTTCAAACGCCGACGGCCGGGTTTGAACCATGAACACCTGGTCGCCAGTACAACGTTGTAGCCATTACACCAGCGCGGCTCCCAGTATCGATGTTTACATGACATATCCATGTATATTGTATATACATTTCATGCTCTTTGAATAAACAGTTCCTGAGAAAAACGATGTGGTGCATTACTTTCTGAACGCCCCTCGTACTTTTCTGTGTGTGTTATTTGTCTATTAAATTAAGAGATATATCTCCTCTGAGAGGATTGGCTCAAGTCTGACAAGCTATAATGATTGTTTCTTTCCTGAAGGTTAGCCCAATCCACCTCTATGTTTCCTGTCTAACGTCAGCTGTATTTGGTTATTGTCTCCCCTATTCTACAGATCGTTATTTGTTATTACATCTTGCTATTCGATACGGAGATTGTGAAGGAGACATCTGTTAGTGAATGTCTTTGGTTCTAACCTGATATTTTTGGTGACGTGCCACGTTTCCGAGTCATAGACTAAGACAGATTTTATGTTTGTGTTGAACTACATCATTTTGTTTTCTTCAGAATGAGCTGCCAAGTTCCATAACTTCTCTCATAGAGTTGAAGGTAAATCTGGTATTATTTATCATGGCATTGACATCCTAGTCTGTTTCTCAATTTCTGCCGGTGTTACTTTTCACGTTGACTGTCATACAAATTGAGGACCATTATTATTGAATGACATGAAATGTGATTTATATTTCGACCTCATTTCTGAATATAACGTGTTGCCCACTTTAGTAACCTGTAGAAACACATTCCCAAGCCCTGATTGTGTAAATTATCAACACATAAAACAGCTGGACGACACTGGAATAATGAATGTGGTTAAGGATTTCAATATCAGCATACAGAACGCTGAGTTACCGGAATATTGGCTACACAGTTACCAACGGCTACTTCCTAAACCTGCTAAAGATCTCATACTGCTCAGCAGCTATCGAAGTATCACACTGCATAGTGTATATGGTAAATTAATTGAAAAGATAATGTCTACGCAAGTAATAAACCACCGCGAAAATGCGCACATTCTTCCTAATACCCTGGGTAGTTATAGACCCATAAAAACAACACGGGGTAATGCTGGATTCCAGGGTAAACAAGAAACGGTTGTTGTAGCACTTGACCTAGTGCATGCTTATAAGATCGTTTGTTTGTGTTTCTTTTGTTTTTTTTTGGGGGGGGGGGGGGGGGGGGGATTACCTAAACATTGCTCAGTTGAATATAAATATGTTTCATAAAACACTAAGCTGATTTACGAGCATTCTATTGCATTTTTTGCCATTGTTGGAATGTTAGGGTACTTTTTGTAATTGTTCTGTAATTTTAAGGCGTTATTTATTATTTTTTTAGTCATTATTTGGCATATTTTGGTATTTTCAATAAAAGCGGGCATTTTAGTGTTAAAATGTTCTTACTTATTGATTTTCATCCACTCATTTCTCTACTTCACTGTTTTCCCCATGTTGTGTAATAATTTTCCTTAAGCCTCTGACAATAAATGTTGCTGGTAAATTTTCCTACATAATGTCAAATTTTGGATTTCTGCCTGATGCCATTACTTCCTTGGAGAAGTCAACAGTTCCATTAGTGGACCAGAAAGATTTG
Source organism: Oreohelix idahoensis (assembly GCA_024509875.1). Taxonomy (NCBI): domain Eukaryota; kingdom Metazoa; phylum Mollusca; class Gastropoda; order Stylommatophora; family Oreohelicidae; genus Oreohelix; species Oreohelix idahoensis. The sequence continues at coordinate 16,929 of JAMPIV010002537.1, forward strand.
ATGAAGATGATGACGAACGACTTAGACAGCGTGAATGGAGACGTGGGAAAAGCTGTGCAAAAGAAATGTTTTGACAATAAATGTGGGATATAAAAAGCTGTGCTTAATGTCAGACGTACTATAGGGAAAAACGTTTCTCTGGTGAATTTTTAGGAGACTTAGAACCAGCCGACCTTGCTTTTGTTTCAAGTTTGCTCCTGTGGTGTCAGTAATAGTAGAAATAAATTTTTCAGTGTCAACAGCTTTATTGGCAGACAAAAGACAGGCATTCTCTTTTTAAAATCTTAAACCAGATCACATGGTCTATTATATTTGGACAAGTGCCCTAATATAACCAATAACCTAATTATCTATGTTGAACGGTGAGCATCTCGCAAAAACTAGGCACAATTTTATTTCATAATGGTTATTTTATTTGAAAATCTGCACATGATTTTTATTGTGTATTATAATTTATGAAATATAAACCTTCAGTTTGTCATAGAAATAGTAAAAATATTCAGTTATAATTCTATGTCTTTTGTGTGTGAGTTTTTTTTTTTTTAAATAAGGAATTATTTTATTAATAAAAATAACATTATCAGTTTTTCACAAACACTGTGAACATTTAAATTACATTTTTAAGGTGCCATTGTGCGTGTCTTAGACTGCATGTTGTTTGTTAATAAAATTTACTTTCAGTTTGGCACAGAAACTGTAAAAATAATGAAGTATTTTTCTATATTACACTGTTTTGTTTTGTTGGTGTTTTTATTTTTTATTTTTTTGTAACATGAAGGTTTCAGTTTGACACAGTAACATGAAGGTTTCAGTTTGACACAGTAACATGAAGGTTTCAGTTTCACACAGTAACATGAAGGTTTCAGGTTGACACAGTAACATGAAGGTTTCAGTTTGACACAGAAATATGAAGGTTTCAGGTTGACACAGTAACATGAAGGTTTCAGGTTGACACAGTAACATGAAGGTTTCAGTTTGACACAGTAACATCAATGTTTCAGTTTGTAACAGTAACATGAAGGTTTCAGTTTGACACAGTTGTCGTAGATTTTTGATAGGGGAATTAAGACTAGGGTTGGTCCCTTCTGAATACGTGATAGTCACAGTGAGAGATAATAATAGAAATAGTTTTCCACGAGTGAGATGGTAGGAAAAATAGAGGCTGTCCCTGAAATCGAGAAATCTTCTCTCTTTCAGCCTACCTTCTACAACAGATTTAGAGGAGTCAGACAGTCTATCATAATATATATTAAATATATATAGATCTCCACTCACATACACACACATATATAGTGACGACAGTTAGACGCACACACGTGGGAAAACTATAACAATGATTATATAGATATTTTGGAACGAGCTGACCAACACACTGGTTAAGTTTAAGGGAATTTTAATTATCACAAAAATTCCATTACATCACATAAAATTACATCAAAGCATATACAAATAGTCATAAAATCAATGAGATGCTGCAAGAATGATAGACCCACAGTATGATCCTTTCCCTCGATGTTTAGCCCACAGTCCTGTTAGAAGAAATGATGATAGCCCCAAAGAGTCACGGATACATCTGCGGCAGTCTAATGATTTTCCCTTTTAAAGGCATGAACAGACTTTGATAGTAGTAATGTCTATCCTAAGGAAAAAATATACCTGCAGTAGCAACAATTTGCCTAAATGGAATTACAAAGTGGGTGAATAAATAGTTATCATAAAACATCACTCAGTCTACTTTCACTCGGTTCTTTCCTCAGGGCCCCTGACATGTGTTCTTACCTAATAGCCTGCTGGTGTTCGCCGTCTGGCGCACTGTATGACGCACCATTTAATTCTGCCTATATTTTGCTGAAGCGGATTCCCAGCTCTGCAGAGTGTGGTTTCATTCACGGGGTCCGGGGAGCGTCCTCTTCGGGCGATAGTTTTCTTTACAGATTTAAGTTAGTGTCACTTCACTCCGTTCAGGAATGTATTAGTTTAATGCGGGCACACTGTGTCAGAATCACGAGGTTTCCCTTATTTAGGAAGGTGACCGGTTGGTAAATTCTTTCAATATATAATTATTGTTCACACCCACAGTTCGTCAAAATGTCGGAAGGTCAATGATTTGTAATGTTTTACTTGCCACAAGCGGCTGAAATGTACTTGAGGTTTTTCTCTGGAAGAGATAAAACAGGCTCGATGGGCCCGTTACTTCATTTAACCTTTAAAGTTCTTGTAAAGGTTATACACCAAGTCTTTAAGGAAAATGTTTTAGTTCTTAACAGATCATTTCTCGTGTACTCAAACGCTGGCAAAGTTTGGTCACCCCAGTTTTCACTGAATAAAGAAACACAACATATAGAATACGTATACATACTATGTACTCAGTTATAACTTACATAATAAACTGCAAGCGGAGAGCTTGACTTATCGTTTAAAACTTCCCGTGAAATAAGTTATATCCATAAAATCAGTCATCATGAATTAGAAATACATACGTATTTCGTCAATACTCAATGATGAATCAGTGCAGTTATAAGTTTGTATAAATATTCTCGACTGGTTATTAGCAGTTAAATTAAATTTATTATCGCTGCATGAGTTAAGCTAAAAATTATAATTGATTCTGCTTTCCACTGAAACACGTCAACTAGAGAATATAACAGACTTATAATTTAATCACTCTGCACAAAAGAAACTAGTGAAATATAATAAGCGATTTAACACTTAATCACTCGCAAAATACTAGATTATATTTACCTCAACACAGAACTACTAAAAACTAAATCCACTTCGACCAACTAAATGCCATCTTCTATCAACAGAGATTCGTAGGAATCGAACGTTGGTTGTTCTAGTCTTGACTGCGAAGTTACTGAGTGAATGAAATCTAAAACTCCGGTTAAGATATATGAAATAGACAAAGGATGTGCGCTATTTCAAAACACTCCCGTCTCCCCCTCTCCTCTCTCTCTCTACTAACACTTCCCACCACCTCAGACGCTGGCCATAACATGCCAAGACGCGTCTATAACACCTCCGTCTAAGAAACTCGCCGTAGAGTGCCGTGTCAGATGGAAATGCTAGAACCTATGTCTCATTTCTGGGCATGCACTGGGCGCCGTTCACACCTCAAGAACTCAGCCGAAAACCGCTATGTCCGGTGAAAAATGTAGACGGTAGGTCTCTTTAGATGGCAGTTCCCACACCTCACCGAGCAACTTAGCCGTAAAAGCTACGTGTCAGATGGAAATACCAGACGATATGTCTGCCATCATTGTCTGACCAGACGGATATTCACAGTTTGTCGTCTACCTGCAGCGACTGATATCTGATGTAACAAAATGCGTTACCAGTGTATGAGAAAAACGGTAAAGTCAGAATGGGAAAGAAATATATTTTTCGCAAACGAACGAATGCGAAAAATACAGGAAAAGGGTAAAAGAGCGATAATAAAGTAGAGGACACGGGTAGAAAAGAAAAGAATATAGAAAAATGTATTGATCATAAATTTCTATGTGACTGAACGTCCCCCCTTTAAGATATGGAAGCACTCCATGTCTACGTTATGGAAATAAATTTCTTATATCCGTAGCTTCAGGGTGTCTGTCCTCTTCCCTCTCATCTCCCCCCTCCGGCTCTCTCCAATTCTTACTCAAGTCTACTCCCAAAGTTTCCTTTCTCTGGAATGTCTCCCATGCGCGCTTGAAAGAGCGTCGCCGCTTCTGACATTTTTGAACGATTCCGTGTGATTGCAGTGGAATTTCCCTGCCACTATTGTCATCTTCGTCAGTTTTGGCGATCGTCAGGAGATGTTCGGCGGTCGGCATTGGTCTTTCCAAGTATTTCTTTTGCAGATTTAGATGGAAAACCTTCTCCTTTCCTTTAATAGAGATCTGGTAGTTAGCGTTAGAAATCTTTTTCAGGACTGTAAATGGCCCTTGCCATCCGATTCTCAGTTTGTTGTTCCCAGTGGGGAGTAACACCAAAACATTCTCTCCTGCTTCCAGTTCTCTCTCTTTCGGGACTTTTCTGTATCGGTTAGCGTGCTTTGTGCGTGCTCGCTTAAAGTTGGTCGTTGCTAGGTCCCATCCTAGTTTCAACCTTTCCTTTAAATCCGACACATATTTACTTGCTGAGACAACTGTCTCATCCGCCTTCTGGTCTGTCAGCGACCAAAGTAAGGCTTCAAGCGGGCCCTTAATGGGTCTGCCGAATAAAAGCGTGGCTGGCGGAAATCCTGTGGACGTATGTGGCGTTTCTCTGTAGCCTAATAGAGCTGCAGGGATAGAAAGATCCCCATCGTCAGGTTTCACTTGTGCCAGTTTACTTAACATCATGTTGAGGTTTCCGTTAACACCTTCTACTAACCCACTTCTGGCCAGAGTGTAAGGCTTAGTGTAGATGTGCTGGTCCCTCAAGATCTTAACGATCTCATCCATCAACAGGTTTCGGTATGGCGATCCGTTATCCGTCAACACTTGCTGAGGGAATCCCAACCGAGTAAAAATCTGCACGAGGGCTTCTGCGACCTGCTTGGCATCTGCGCATGTTAGCGGTATAGCTTCTGCCCATAAAGTGCTTGTGTCGACTAAGGTAATAATGAACCTGTTCCTTCTTTTGGTCCTTTCTAGGGGTCCTAAAATGTCGATCGCAACCCGTTCGAATGGTGTTCCCACTATTGGCATTTCACCCAAAGAGACTGGGGGTGTCCGTTGCTTGGGTGGTACACGTTAGCACTGGGCACAGGATTTGACATACCTGATAATATCAGTATTTACTCCTGGCCACCCATAATGAGTGGTTATCCGTTGGTTTGTGGCGTTCTGTCCCATATGTCCGCTGAAGGGAAGAGAGTGCCCAATTTCTAGGATTTGGCTTCTGTACCATTTTGGTACTAGGAGCTGGTTGTAACCTTGGTCAGGCTTGTCCGTTCTGCGATAAAGTACGCCATCCTTAGAAAAAATGTCCCCGTGCTGTCTGGGTTCCTTAGCCATGGACAGTTTCCTAAAGCAGGGTGCCAAATTAGGGTCCTTTATTGCGCTTCTTTAAGTTCCATTGGTAACAAATTAGGCGCAGGCTCCCGATCCTTCTTGGTTTGCCCTCTTGTAGTTACTGCTGCCACAATCGGCTCTTCCGGTTTCCCAATAAACACGTACCTACTGACAAGAATGACTGGGTAGAAGGGGTCGTCCATAACAGCCGCTTTGATCACACCTCTGACAAAATCAGAGTGTATCTCCACCAATGCGGTGGGAAGCGCTGTAGGTGCCTCACTCTTAGAAACTCCACAAAATTTGACGGTCTCTCCTGTCTCTTGACCGGGTTTAACCAGGTGTCTGGCAACAATGCAATCATAAGAAAGCCCCGTGTCAAATAAACAAAAACTTTGAGAACCGTCCAATATAACAGTACCTCGCGTTTAGGGTCTCTCTCCCTCAGGTTGGGAATCACTGTCAATAAGTCAACCTTGCGAGACTGTTAGCAAGCATCCGATGCGTTTAGGCTCAGTGTGCTCGCCCTGATCATTAGTCTCATGCGTAGGGGTTTTCCCTTTGTCACCTTGTCCTTTCTGGCCCCGCTGCCATGTAGAACGGTTGGGTTGATCAGACTGTTTACTGTGGTTGGGGTACTTGTTTTTGTAGAACTTGGATTTTTCCGGAGGGGGGTTGTGAGGTCCAGTTTCTCTGTGGTTATTCTGATTAGAAGCATGAGAAGATTGGTCTAGATTATTCTTTCGAAAATGCTGTTCGGTCGGTTTACGTTTTGTGGCCGGCAGTTTGGCCAGCGCATTTTGATAACGCTCAGAGTTTTCCAAAATGTCCTCAAGTTTTTCTGCACCTTGCTCAGCTAAAAATCTTCGGGTGTCTGCAGACAAAGTGTTCTTTATTTGTTCAGTTATAACAAATTCATCAAGACCTTCATAGGTAGAGGGGAACAACGAGAGCTCAAGGCATTTGTCAAGTATCCCTTCAAACGAGAGGAGAACTGCTGAAAAGTTTCAGTGCTCTCCTTTCTGCTGTTGCGAAACAGTTGCAAAAACTTTTGCGCATTTATTTCAAAGCGCTCAAGTAAAGCTTTCTTCAGCACGTCGTAATTTTCTTGTTGGTTGCTTTCCAGTTTGGCGTAAACATCATACGCACTGCTTTTCAAAGCCTGAGAAAGCTTCATATTCCAACGCGACCTCTCTAAACCGTACAGAGTTGCAATTTTCTCAAATTTTTCTGGATACGTGTCAATCTTCTCATTAGGACAAGGGAAAGATTCTAGCGCAAAAGACATAGCAGTGAGATGAGTAGATTGTGTGTTAGAAGGATCAGTTAAAGAGGAATGAGGAGAAGACTCTCCGTTGCTGGAGGTAGAGGCAGCACCACGGCTTTGGAACTCTAGAGTCATAAGCGCCAACTCGTGCTGTCTATCCTCCCTCTCTTTCTCACGTTGTCTCTCCTCCCTCTTCTTCTCATGCTGCATCCTGCGAATTTCCATGTCCTCATCCATCTTCTTCTGCTCTCTAGCTTCGGCTGCTTTCCTCTCCGCCGTTTTTTCCTTCTGCTCAGCATCATATCTGTCAAGTTCTTCGTTGACAAACGCTTTCGCTTCTTCTCCTTGTAATCCCTCTTCCTTTGCTTCCTGTCTGAGGATCTGCCTAAGCTTCGCCCTCTCTGTCATCGCAAACAGGTGACTGAGACTTAGTCAAGAAGGAAGTAAGAAAAAGATACACTGGTTCCTACCACTTGCGAGAAAATACCAAACAAAAGATGATATACTTTAACCTGGGATACCTCCTCCTATGATATAGTGTCTAACTATCGCTGCTTTAATCGGCAATAAAGCACCTAATGCAGACGACTACGCCAAAAAATGGTAGTTAAGATTTACTCACTGAATAATTCGTTGCTACAGTGGAAACAAAACAATTATGTCAAAAAAAATATTTAAGGAAGAAAAAAAAATCCCCTTAATTTTAAGCCCACTACAAGTTCACCCCTGAAGTCAGTTAGGGTAAGGGTGGCAATTAACAGGACGTATCTGTCTGAACGCCTCCTTAGCTTAGCTCAAACACCTACTTCTTCAGAACCCTGTGACTGTTAGACAATCACAAACTTTACCAGCGTTTAGTATTACTCAATCAATAATTAACATATATTCCGACAAAATCAACCTGTAACTCAAATGTATATACTCAAAATGCTGTGGAAAAACAATTATTAATTGTGTGGTCAGCACGCCCATGTCACCGTGTGGGTGTACAGTGTAAAATACACTGTAGGTTTAAAGTCAGATGAACAATAATTTTGGATCGTTAATATAACAAAGTATGAGATTATGGTTTTATAAATTTAAATAATTTTTGTAATAAGTTATTTGTTCCTAACATGGGAGATAAAAGAATGAAAATGTAGTGTTTTTTGTAAGGGAGGGAACCTTTTTTGACTTTAAAGTAATCTAAGTATACATCATTAGAGTTTACTAAATTTGCATATCAGATTAGTTTTAATATAGACATAGAAGGGAAAATGAAACTAAGGTAAAAAGTACTAAGGGGAATAACTATGAATATTAACGCCCTTTACAAGTTTAGTGAGTTAGGATAGGGAAACGCACGTGAAAATAGTGACTAGAAATAAACAGTTATGTAGCACAGTTCACGGAGTTGACAGCATAGAATTAAGCGTGTGGGTGGCGATAGGTGAGTGAACTGAATAACGGACCAATCGAATTCACTCAAAAACAACTTTGGACCATCAGATAGGAAATTGAAGGACGAAAAGAGATCAGTCCCATGAGAAACTTTGCGGAAGCAAGAAGTGCCGCTCGGGGGATTGTGTTTTTTTCCAGGACTTGTGTGTGTTAGCTTGGCTATTTTAGCCTAGCTAACGTTTGTAACTGTTGTTTTGTTCCAATTTGGTTTATAACCAAGAGGATCTGATAATATAATGCCTGCTCCTATTGTGCCAGTGTTTGATGTTAATATGGAGGAAGACTTGGAAGGAGGGGAAATTCACAGAAAAGGTACGTTGGTCATTTCTATTACTGGGCCACAGGCCAACCGTGCATCACACTCGTTGATTGCGAGCATATTAGCCGGACCAGCCGGCGTTGGAACAAGTGGTGTTGCCACCCTGTACCGCTTTGCGGGACCATTTAAATGGTATGCCACCCTTACAACTGCAGCCCACGTGAAGCACTATCAGGGCTTACACGGAAAGAAGTTTGAATGGACTAATCCCCATATGTCCATATATATTGAGCACCAGGACAAAGAAAAGTCCAAGGGGGTTCTTCACTGGCTGCCCCCTACCATGAAGCCTGCAGCTGTACAAAGAATCGCGGCAACAGTGTCGGGAGATAAAGAGGCAGAAGTGTATAGGATTAAAACGGCCCACGACAAGTGGAACTTTTTGTATAAGCCTTCTGAGCGTCAGGTACCCCATTTCATAAATTTAAAAATGGACGAGCAAGTAGATAAATTCCAACGGGTGTGGGTGGCCCTGCCAGGGAGGAGAATGCAATGTGCCATTTGTGGGGAAGACACTCACTGGGTGAGTCAATGCCCCAAGAAGCGAGGGGCCCCCCTCAAGAAGACGAGAGAAGAAGAAGCAGTGGAGATGGACAAGACACCGGCGGAAGAGTGCAGGGCAAAAGAGCTCCTTGTCCCAGAGAGCCCCCGGACCTTGGTAGACGCTGACGGCTTCACAAAGATAATTAACGATAAGAAAAGGAAGGTGCTTCTGGCAGCGGGGCCAGGAAAAACCAAGGAAGGCAGACGCCATCAACCTGAGAGGTCTCCAACCAAGCGATCCCCGTGTAAGCAAAGTTTACCGTCATCGCCCAGGGCGACTACACAAGAGCCTTCCCCAAGGTATGTGTCAATGCCTATTGTTGATACACAGGAAGCATCTCGGCCAAATACCCCTGTAAGGGGATCACCAATTAAGTCGGTAATACCAGAGGCGCCAACGCCAGCCAACACCCAAGTATGTATAAGTTGGGCGGCGGAAACAGAACAAGACGAAGACATGGAGGCGATGATGTCGCAGGCCAGCCTGTTTATTGACGGGCAACCCTTCGAAGATGTAAGCGACGGATGAGTCAGCCCTTACAAGCCTACCTTTCCTGCACTGAAGAGTGCAACCAGATGGTGTCCTGCGTCAGGCAAGCAAGAGGTGTGTGTCCCGGAGGTCAGATGACGAATGGTGCGTGTGTGGGCACGCCCAAGACGCACCCCGCTGTCATCACCCCCTGTGAGCTTACCGACGAGAAGAATACCATACTACCAGTGCGTGGAAAGATGTGCCCCCTCAAGTGGACTCAAGACAAGACAAGACTCGCAAATAGTGCTGTAACCTTATTAGTAAATAATGACAAAAACCATAGTTTAGGCAGTGTTGCTTTTATTTTAAGAGTTGGTGTTTTTAATGTAAATAATTTGTGTTACTTTAGTTTTTACTCCTGGGTTACACACAAACACGCAATACACACACTGTTAACTTAAATGCGCACAGTTTTATTTAGGCAGCCAACTCTCCCCCCTGTTAGGGCGGGGGAGACTGACAACGCAGCGTCGGCTGCGTTGGGCCCTAATCATCAGGGCACAACGACCTTTAGCCAGCGACCAGTCACTAATGTGTCGAGCAGTCATTTTACAGACAACGGTCAGCCTTATGCACCGCTTTGTCAAGAAGTGCAAACATGAATGTGTTGAGTGGTTTAGTAATGACAGATAACGGTCAGCCCTTATGCACCGCTCTGTCGAGTAAACTACGTGTAACAGGTACACCCATTACAACATGTGACAAATCTTTAGATAGTACTTTCATATTCATAACCCTCTCCATGTACTTCTTGGTCTTCCTCTGCCTCTCTTGCCCTGGGGGTTCCAGAACAAGGACTGCCTTGTAATGCTATCAACAGGTTTCCTCAGTGTGTGTCCTATCCATCGCCATCGTCTTCTTCTCATCTCTTGTTCCACTGGCACTTGTCCAGTTCTTGTCATCAGTTCCACATTGGTAACCTTGTCATACCATTTTAATCCCTCTATTCTACGCAAGCACCCATTTATGAAAGTCTGTAGCTTTTTGGTTGTTGTCTTTGTTGTTCTCCATGTCTCCGAGCCATACAATAGGACTGACTTCACATTTGAGTTGAAGATTCTTATTTTCGTGTTGGATCCTATTTCTCTTGATCTCCATATATTTCCCAATGCAATGAAAGCTCCTCTTGCTTTTTTGTATTCTTATTTTGATATCGCTGTCTGTCCCTCCAACTTTGTCTATATTACTGCCAAGATATGTGTATGATTCTACATCTTGTATTGGCGTTTCTTCAAGTTCAACCCTGTTTTCATTACCTGCATTTATTCGCATTATTTTTGTCTTTTCCCTGTGTATTTTCAGACCCAATTGCTGTGACCTCTCATCGAGTGTTTTCAATTTGTCCTGCATCTGATTACGGTTATGGGACAGGAGAGCCAAATCATCAGCAAAATCCAGATCATCCAACTGCTTAGTCAGAGTCCACTGGATTCCATTTCTGTTGTGTGTTGTCGATGATCTCATAACCCAATCTATTGCCAGCAAGAAAAGAAATGGAGACAAGAGGCATAGTACTTTGCTACTGAGTAATTCATCTGTCGTGAGAAATTCTAATCCACATATATAAATTAAAACGTAAATGTAAAGCCTAACAAATAACTTCAATAAAAGGAAAGAAGAATGGTAAAGAACAGTGCTGTCACAATGACTGTACTCGAAAACCCCCTTGTTTTCTACTTCGTCTGCAAATTGTAACGTTTCACGTTGATAGTAAAAGCCTACTGCTGCAATACCCGCCTTCTACGATAAAACATGTGCTGCATTTCTAAGAAAAACCTTGAGATACGCAGGTTGACCTAGATTTAAAATTCCATTCATGTCTTTTTATACACTACGTTACCTAAAACGAAAGACAGATGGACTAAAGATAGAAAGAAGGGAGGGGCTGAAAACATGCAACACTAAACACGCGTCTCGCTACACAATTACTACCATCACGCGTGTAAGGCCACAAGCACTAGCTTTTTTTCAAATCGACAGTGATAAAAAACACTACACACAAGAGAGTTAGGTTTTTAAAAACTTACAAAACGCTTATTAGGAAACCTGACATTCTACTGTTTTATGTCTTAAATCCTGACATTAGTCTGACAGTACAGCAGGACAGGTGGCGGTTCTAAACATAAAAAATAAAAAAAAACTACACGACTATCCTGGAAAATACATATTTTGAACGCAGCCCCTTAGCCCCATTAAATTTATATATTTGGGTTCCTTAGGACTTGCTGACAAATAATATGTTAAACGTTACGCAAATAGTCTAGGAAATACCAAATTATAGCCAAAAGAAATAGTGAGGGATGTCAGACAACACCCAAATCAGAATCGCTCAGTGGCAGAGTTTCAACACACCATTGTACGGGAAATATGCTGACATGTTACCTCCTATTTGATTGGCGGAAAATAAATGTAAGGCTAAACACGATTAGTCGGACTATAAATACTACTTCTTTGTTGTTAGGGGAAACGGGAGTAGGAGTACTTTTTTGAAAAGCTGTGTAAGCATGGCATGATTGGTTAGACCTGCCAATATAGTCAATTAGAGGCGTCAGGTCAACACCACATTTGCAAATAAACTTACTACAGAACCAGTGCGTTGAGCGCCAGTGCATATTTTTCTAAATAAAAGCCTGGGACATCGGCAGATCGAAATTGTGCTATATTCAGTGCCAGTCAACGTAATTATGTATTATTTCCATGAATTGTGGTAAGCTTGAAATATTTGATATCTTTTAATGAAAATTGAATGTAAATTGATAATTTATGTCTGTATATATGTGTGGTTCAGTAGCGAACATGAGGTAAAGCCTATATATGCTCCAGCCTGAACAGAAGGTGTCGGAGGAAAGTAAAACTACGTGGAATTGCCAAACAGTACACTGACACCTATATTATTGACTAGAAAGAAATAATGCTGGAATTGCAGAGGCGTAATAACCATTAGGGAGGAATATACTGGTGAAAATTGTTTCAGATGAAGATAGCAGTTGGCCTACCGCTCTGAACTCAGTGTTTGTTATGTATTAAGCTCAGTGTAGAAATAGAGTATAAATTAGTTCTGAAGTAGGAGGTACAACCTTCTTGTTTCAGGGACTGTGGTCCTAAAGTTATTGAGCAGCACCTGGTCAGAGCTTTGCTGAATCCAGAGGCGGACAGCATACTCCTTGGTCCATATAGCAAACAGTGAGGTGTCTCCAGAATACAGGGAGGCTATCGAGCAGAGGAGTCTTTTCCTGCCGCCATCACGAAAGATAAGCCTATGTGGCCAGCGGAGCTCAACATTATGTAACCCCATCTTAAACTGACATTGTATAAAAAAAATAAGAGGGGAAATTAATTGTTTTAATGCCAGGAACTGAGAAATCTCCAATACTAGTTCCAACAGAAACAAACACTTGAAGTCATGATGACAAATACCAACATAGCTTGAAATACAAAACCAGTATTACCTCATTTTACTACTACACAACTGACACACATAGGATAATGTTAATAAAATATGTCACTACAAGATTCAGATTGATAGATTCTGTACATATCACTTGTAATTAAACTTGATTGTGATTCCTGGTTCACTTTGTATTTGAATCAGGACACATATATATATTAGTGACAGTAATTAATACATATTTATATTTGAAAATTTACCAGTGCCTCATTTAAGAATAGTCTTATAGAGTGTTAAATGTGTGTGAGTGTCACAGTGTTGTCACGTGTGGTGGAATAAATTAAATTGTTTATCTGTCTGTTGTTGTTGTGACTTACACTTCATCATATACATACCCTAGACATTCAACGTAGTCATCACAATATTCCAGAATAATTCTGACTGAGGTATAAATATGTGGTAGCAAGTAAGGTCATCTGTAATACACTACCCTTATTAGATACAGATACCTTCACAGCTGATCTCAGTCAGTACACTAAGTCCCCTATAAATATTTATAATATCCCACTTTACCACATCATCTATGGCATGTAGCCAGCCCCAGACCACTACATTGCCTTGTAACTCTAGTTTAGATATGGCAAGTGACGACTCTGCCACTTTGCCAGGTAGACAGTTTGCAACAAGTGGCCAACCCAAGCTTACCACTTCGTCAAGTAGCCTAGTTGTTATATCTCTCAATACCAATGGGTTGAGGAATAAACTGGAGCACATTATCAAATTGATTAAAAAAGATAAACCTGATTTTTTGTTCTTGCAGCAAACAGGGGTTATGTCCGACTTTACTGCCAGTCGGATTGTAACTAGATTAGGACTTAAACATGGCTGGTTCGCCCTAGGCCCCAGGCATAGTAGTGCCGCCATCTTACAAATTAACGAAGATTGGGACACGGTACATTATAGGACAGACGGTTGTGGCAGAACCGTCATAATTCAAATATAAAACAAGCATAACAGACAAGACACACACACACTCATAAACATATACGCACCAGCGACAAAAGACGAACGACCTAGTTTCTATGAAAAATTACACGACACCTTAACAAAACATTACAAAGGGACTAGGAAGATTTTGGGCGGAGACTTTAATTGTGTCCTGTCTGACCTAGACTTGTCTAGGAGCTCCGGGGGGAGCACAGGCGCGAGAAAAGTCTTCGCTCTTAAGACAAATACATACTATGCTAGACGAACACGACCTCTCGGACGTATACAGGAAAATAGAGCCTCACAAACAAACCTTTACGCACTATGACAATATAAACCCATACTTTGGACGGGCATCAAGACTGGACAGAATATATGCAACTAGTACCTACAATATACACAAAACATACCATATAGGAAGCACTCTTAAATTTACAGATCACAAGGCAGTTTACACATCTTTAAGTACGGGACACACGCACAAGCAAGTAAAGAGATCCCCATATTGGAAATTTAACAACAGTCTACTTAAAAACACTTACTACACAGAACAAATAACACAACTGATACAAGGTTATGCACAAGACATTCCCAATAACAACATTGCACAATATTGGGATATGTTAAAAAACACACTTAGAGATAGAACGCAGATTTTGGCTACACTTATTCACAAAAAATTTAAGAAAGAAGAGGGGATTTTAGAAGAAGCAATTAGTTTAACCAAAAGTTTAGACAACACGAACCCTCACATCCAAACCTTAGAAGAGCATTTAGATCAATATAGACATCATACCTACCAGGGAGCGCTACTTAGAACCAAATTACACACTATAACGCAAGAAATCCCTAGTAGGCAATATTTAGCAATTGAACAGAATGTACAACGCAGTAGACAGATACACGAAATAATTGACATGAAAGGAAAACATCATACAGACAATACCAATATTAGTCACGCTTTCTTCGAATACTACAAGCAGCTATATACTAAAGAAGAAAGTGATGCAAACATACAAGACAAATTTCTAAAATACACAAAGTGTCTAAGTGATGAGGAAAGTGAAAGGCTAGACCAACCCCTAACTTTAGATAATTTACAAGGGGCACTTAGTACTTTTCAAAAAGATAAAGCACCTGGGCCTGACGGGCTAACAGCAGAATTTTACAGGTTTTTCTTCCCATGTTTAGGCCCTATCTTAATTAAAGTGTTCGAAGAGGCTTTTCAAAAAGGGGAACTCCCGGATAGTCTAAATCAATCTTATATTACGTTAATTCCCAAGGACGGAAATGACAAAAAGTCTATCAAGAATTTTAGGCCCATCTCCCTTTTAAATGTTGATTACAAAATTCTAGCCAAAGCACTAACTCTGAAGCTTAAACCACACATGCACAAAATAATACATTCAGATCAACAATCTTGTGTACATGGTAGAAACATTAGCAGACACACACATTTCATTAGAGACCTAATTACATACACACATGATAGGCAGTGCCAGAGTGCCATATTATCTTTAGATCAGGAAAAGGCATTTGATAGAGTATCACATGCCTTCCTACATAAGAGTCTTAAAGCTAATAATATAGGGAAATATTTTAGATCATGGATAAAAATCCTATATAAAAAGCCTGAAAGTAAAATATTGATTAACCATAGTTTAACTAAAACATTCAGATTAACGAGAAGTGTTAGGCAAGGGTGCCCTCTGTCGCCCTTGTTATATGTAATAACGCTAGAACCTGTGTTGGAAAGAATAAGACAAGACACAAATATCACGGGGACTTTCGTCCCCGGTGCAGGGGAAAGAAAATTGTTGGCCTACGCCGATGACACGATATTCTTTCCAACAACAAAGGATTCTATAAAAAATATCTTAGAGGTTTTTACAGAGTTTGGATACGCTAGCGAATCCAAACTAAATATTCAAAAATCTAGCATAATGGGAATAGGTAAATGGGGCAACAGGTCAGATTTCCCTTTTCAATTAACGGTAGTGAATAAAATTAAAATTTATGGAATTAACTTTTCTTTTAATCCTCAAGACCCCAATAAAGAAACATGGACAAAATTGATAGAGAAAATCCAAAATATGTTAGAAATTTACAAATATAAAACGGCTACCATTTTCGGAAGAAGTATTATAGTTAATTGTTTTATTATGCCAAAAATAATTTACACAGCAAATATACAAATAGTACCTAAAAAGATTATAACAGAAATAAATAAACTAATTAGGACCTTTATTTTTAGGAATACCTGGCACAGTATTAAACACACTACTCTAATACAACCTAAAAATAAAGGGGGGATAGCCTTACAAGACATCAACACTAAAATAAAAGCTTTAAGGATTAAATACATAGGGGAAGTTATAAAAAGCCCGAGTCTATACCCGCTGGCACACTACTACATTGGTTTAAGATTATTAAACCTTTGTAAGTTGAATAACAACCAACCCCATTTTTTTGGTACACCACCACCTTTTTACAAAATATGTCTACAAAATTTAGAGGGGAACAAACACTTAATAAAACAAGACACCAAACTTATATACAAACTTCTAGTTGCAGCACAGGAAACACCTATAAACACACGAAGAGGGTACAACCTCTTTATAACTGATTACACACAGAGTTTTACAAACATTCACGCAATAGACATTAAACCACAAGCAAAAGAAGTCACTTACAGACTACTATACAGTTTAACACCAATAGCTAATAAATCATCAATAAAGGCAAACAGATTAGCGCCCAAATGTAAACTGTGTAGTGACAACATTATAGAGACAGAAGACCACTTATTTTACACATGTAAGACAGTGGCCCCCACTTTAAACAAGTTAAGGAAATTAATAGCCCCACACTCACAACAGACACTTAATTTATATAGAGCAGTCACAATGAACACTTTACCACAAATGACAAGACAAACAGAACTTAAGTTACTAACTTTACTAGCAAACTTCAGATACCTTGTTTGGACTTGTAGAAATAGGGCCGTATATGACGGTAGACATTACGACAGTACAATATTTACACAAATATATGAGCGCATGACACAAGACATAATAGAACATTTTTAACATTTCCTTGATGTACTTTGTGTGTAAATTACATAATATAAAGGCAAGTAGCCTTGAATACTTCGTGTTTTATAAATCATAAAATGTAAATACTCTTTCACCATCCATGTTTCTTGATGTATTGACTTGTAATAACGGTAGTTTGAGGGAGGAGGGGAGGTGGAAAGAGGAGGGGGGTTTATCTTTAGTATGTTTATTATGTATTATTGTTATTTCGATTTTTGCTATAGTCGCTTACTGATTGCAATGTTAGTCTGGGGGGGAGGGGGTTTATCCTTAATATGTTTACTATGTGTTATTAGTAACTTTGATATGGTATATTGTTTTGATATAGTCATTGACTGATTGCAATGCTAGTTTGGGGGGGGGTTAGGGGGGGGGGGTTGGTTTACTCTATACCATGTGATATTTGTAAAATTTTCCTGTAAATAACATCGATGTATTGACCTTAATAAAAGTTTTAAAAAAAAAAAAAAAAAAAAAAAACCGGGGCTCTCAAGAAACGAACTTGTGGGCGACAGTTGTTCGTATCCAGAAACTGATAGCTAGACTTAGAATTTCTTAGTGATAGGAATTCAGGAGAGTAGCTATTCTGTGTTTAAATACTGAGATGAACAGATTAGGAATAGAATAAGGGTGAACAGTAGGGATTGTGATAGGTGCTGGACTTCGTTTTAAAACGGTAAGATGAACTTTGAACTATTTTTTAGACTTTCAGCAATTTTGTCACAGGCTAATGACGCTCATATTTAAGGGAGCAAGCTACAGAAGAGAATATTGAAGCAAAGGCAAAGTTAAAGCTATAAAAGTGGATAACTTTTATTATCAGATAGCCAGGATGGGCTGTCATGCAAAGAAGATGAGGCATTGCCAAATAAACGAGAATGTATTGAACAAAGGGTTTACAGCACTGACACTCATGAAACATCTCATGCGCTCTCTCTCATATAAGAGTAAGTATGAAGACGCCACCACAGTTGTATCTGACATTTATGAAACATCTCATGCGCTCTCTCATATAAGAGTAAGTATGAAGACGCCACCACAGCTGCATCTGCCATTATATAACTTTGTTTAGGTGAATTATGAGCTGATATTGAAACATGTAATTGAACTAGGCCTAGCAGATTAGAGTGCTTTAGACAAGAGTCTACAGTAGAGAATATAATAATATACCTTTGGAGAAATACATTGAGCTTACGTCTGGAAGACTGGATAAAAGGGAGATTGAAACATACCCTTATGAGATAAGAATTGTGGAACACATGTTATGTAAATAAAAGCCATTTTGTTTGGAAATTCAACACTCAAGTTGGTTTAATCAATAAAGGGATGTGGAGTGGGTATGTGAGAAAGAGTTAAACCTATATAACAAATATAGCCTCAAAACCACTAGTACGAGCAAGTCGCTGCTCACCACCAAGGAGAGAAGAACGTGGTCTGGGTTGAACAAAAGACGAACCTTAACTCATCCAGGAATCACCATCTCTGGCGAAAAGGGCCAGTCAAAGAGATAGCTCTATCTTGGAAGATAGGTCAAGGAAGGAAGTTTGACCATTGAATTAAATACTAGGCCTGCCTCAGCCACCTAGTAGTAATAGTAGTAGTAGCATTGTGACATAAATAAAAGAAACAACCGGCACTGTCACATAGTGTAATTTGGTGCCTTTGGACCAGTTCTCAGTTAACAAGATACCGGCACGGTCACATATAGTGTAATTTGCTGCCGTAACCAGTTCTCAGTTCTCAGGCCCGGTCACACATAGTGTAATTTGGTGCCGTGACCACCTCTCCTACAGTGACAACATGGCTACACCATCTTCTGAAGAAACATACCCACAACAGCCTATGTCGGCCCCATTACCAACAGAACAGCAATGCACAATGGCGGCCTTAAAAACTATTGCAGAAACAATGTATGAGATAGGTCACTGTACAAAATACAGCCAAATTAGATCAATTGTGCCACCATTTACGGGAGATACTAAACAGTTTAGGAAATGGATAAAGGACGTGGAAAAATTCGCTACGATGATAAATGCAGGCACAGACGAAGAGCGCAAACGAATACTACACTTGTCGTCATACTCATTGGTTTCGGACTTTTTGCGCAGACGGGAAGCTGCATACCCCGCAGAGACCTACGAATCCCTTAAGAAAGAACTGTCATTCAGATATAGCCACATCACCAATACAGACCACGCATGGTCACTCCTTTGCCGCATGAAACAACAAACTAACGAATCTATTCAGTCTTATGGCGAAAGATTACTAAACTTGGCAGAGGAAGCACTTTTGGATGGCTTACCAGCATCACCAGATACGGAAAAACAGCTAGTGGGTATTTTTGTGGAGGGACTGGTGAACAACAACACGATGTTATACATATTCCGAAAAGACCCGAGGTCAATAAATGAGGCAATACAACTAGCAGTCAGGGAACAGAACGTGCAGACCAGGTTCAAGCAAAGCACTGAGCATGATATGATGGTTGAAACAAATACAGAGCACGAACCCATGGAGGTCGGACATTTTCGAGAGCGTTGGCACCGTTCAAACCAGTCAAGACACCAACAGGCAGACATTAGTAATTATACTCAATACCCCCCAGGCAGCGTAACATACAGCAGATTAACACTTTCACTTGCTTTGGCTGTGGTTCCCGAGGACACTTAGTTCGTCAGTGTCAACGACAACATCCCCGTCCATGTCAGAATAGTTATAATAACCCCAGATACTACGGCAGCACCGGTGCACAGAATTACAGGCGGAATTTTCAAGGAGAGCGTGTACCTCCCAGTTTCACAAGGGGTCAATTAAGAAGGTCCAGGAACATAAAGAAAAACAAGATTTTGTACTCAACAACTCCTCCTCAAAGGATAAAAATCACATCAGACCCTAGCTCTTGTTTAATCAAAATTAATAACAAGAATTATCGGGCACTAGTAGACACAGGCGCTTCAGTCAGTCTCATCAGGGAACAATTATATAAACAAATCAAGCATTTAGTGACTTTTCAGCCCTCGAGAACAATTTTGTCATCAGTAACTGGAGAAAACATGAAGTCATGTGGTACTGCCATTATTACTTTCGGCATAGGACAACAAAACATTACACATCACTTTATAATCACACGAGGGATGTCGAGAAACTTTATTCTAGGAAGAGACTTCCTCAACAAAAATAATGCCAGGATATACTGTGATAACCATCAGCTTAGGATTAATGGCGAATACATACCACTACAAGATGACATACACATTGCATCTTTAGTGCGGTTAACAGCCCCAGTCACAGTGAAACCTAACACACTGGTAATAGCTAAAGGTCGAGTGAAGAATTCTAACTACATTCAACCGGGTCAGACAATAAATATCGAACCTTTGGATAATGAAGGCTTAAACGATGAACCTCTCATGTTCGTTACAGAAGGCATCGCAGAAATCTCGTCTTCTAGGGATTTTCCAATCATGATTATAAATACTTCAGGAAAAACAACAACAATACGCAGAGGTGCAATAGTAGCTAAAATACAAAGATCGTCCTTAACCACCGTAAGAAATAATAGAACACCTGAAGTTGCTGGAAATCAACATCATTCTTCGGAACTACATACACCCCGAAACTCTACCTCAGGTTACTCTCCGGTTAACAAAACGCCAGCAAAAGGATTCAAAGCACATAATGAGAACCTTATACATAGGACTGCTAAACTGACGCAACAAACAAGGTCAATGGATATACAAAACGGTCAACAAATACAGTATGGACAGAGAGCGGATAACTCTAAGTATGCGACTCGTCGCAACAGTGTCCAGAGATGCGGAGCAAAAACATACAATAGTCAAGATGATACACCATACGAGAGAGCGTGTAGAAACGAACCGGAAAACATAGGAACAATTAATAAATTCAATGAACACTCTCGCTTTGTACAAAGAATAAACCAAATAATACAGCGAAGAGCTAGTGGTGGAATATATAGAAAAGCAGCAAATGATAGGGGACAGCCATATTATATCAACTTGGTTACAGATTCCTTATTGCCAACCCCACCAACATACTGCCGTAGTGAACGACAAGGGGGAAGGAACGCTTACAGAATGCAATCAGAGTATACTCCATGGCGGATAACCAACAACAGATACTCAACTCCACCAATGCATCAGAGATATGGAGAAAGATACCCAAAACCCTTTAATCACTGCAGTAGTGAACGACCGTACAAAAATAACAACTTTAGAAGAAATGGACAGTACACTCCATGGCGAACACCCAGAGCAGAATACACGGACAAACCATTTAGAAAAAACGAGACTATGAATCGCAGACATTGGAGATATCACAATAGGGAACGAGAGACTAGGAACAATGGTTACAGAATAGAAGAGGATAACACATATGTTAAGACACTATGGTCAAGCCAAGACTCGCACACAACAGAGAGCACACCAGATCGAGTTTCACAATTGTTGGCAACATTGAAGGCAGACGATCAACATAAGAAAAAACTTACTGCATTTGTTACTAAACATCAAGATGTTTTCGCGCTAACAGATATGGAGTTAGGCAGAACCAATACAATACACATCATGGACATTCAGACTACAGTAGAGGAGCCTATCAGTTTAAGACCTTACCACACTCCTTTGAAGAATCGTGAGATAGTGGAGAAAGCCATAACCGATATGTTGAAGGCGGGCATCATTGAAAGATCTACATCAGCGTGGTCATCACCCATAGTAATTGTCACAAAGAAAGACGGATCAAGTAGATTCTGCTGCGACTACCGCGCACTGAACAGAATAACTAAAACAATTTCATATCCGCTACCACGTATTGACGATATACTGGCGACACTTGGACATTCTACATACTTTACAACATTAGACGCACGTTCAGGATTTTGGTGCATTCCCATGACTCCAGCGGCAAAGGAGAAGTCATCTTTTTGTACACACATGGGTAGTTACAAATGGAATGTGATGCCTTTCGGTCTAAAGGGAATCCCAGCGACATACATGGCATTAATGGATGAGGTTTTAAAAGAAATGTATCCTTTCGCATTAGCATATATAGATGACATACTCATACATACAGCAGGTACAGTGGACGACCACTTAAAGAAAGTCGAGCAAGTTTTTGATCGCCTCCGACACCACCAAATAAAACTCAAACTAAGCAAGTGTCAATTTTTGAAGACAGAAACGAAATACGTAGGATTTATAGTAAACAAAGATGGCATTCGCCCATACACAGAGAAGGTGGAAGCAATAAAGAAGATGCCTGCTCCCAAAACAGTGAAGCAAGTTAGAGCATTTATTGGTTGTTGCGGATATTACAGACGCCATGTTGCAAAATTTTCAGAAGTCGCTGAACCACTTATCGCCCTCACTAGGAAATATTCTCGATTCAAGTGGACAGAAGAATGTCAGAAGTCCTTTGATCATCTTAAAGAAGCACTCGCAACATTACCACTTCTAACACACCCGGATATATCTCGTCCGATGATTCTGTATACGGACGCCTCCGAAACAGCGATAGGTGCTCGTTTAGTCCAGCACAGGGAAGATGATGAAACAGGTACTGCACCAGAGATTCCAAATGAGATGCCCATAGCATTTATATCACATGCGCTTTCTAAAACACAAATTAGATGGTCAATTACAGAAAGAGAAGCCTTCGCTATACATTATGCCATAAAGAAACTTGACTTTTACATCAGAGGCACCAAACTTACCATTAGAACAGATCATCAACCATTGGTGAATTGGCTTATCAAGACACAGGAATAACCAAAAAAGTTACAGGTTTGGGCTATTAACTTGCAACAGTATTGTCCGACCATTGAACACCTCCCAGGTGAACAGAATACATGTGCAGATTTTCTATCTAGGATCCCACACACTGGTACTACACAGCAAGAAGATTCTGATGCGGGTACTGATATTAATGACAACACAAAGGAAATCAACGTAATCAATTCTAATAGAACAGAGGTCGACTATAGCACTGTCACATCAGACATAGATACTGAAGAGACAACGAACTTGGATCCATTTGGTATAGGTGCTGAACAGAGGAAAGACCCTCAGATAGTTAAGCTTATCCAACAGTTAGAAGCGAACCCTAAATCGCTTAAACATTTTACTATCCAGTCAAAGGACCAGGCCTTATATCATATTGACCACAAACAAGAAGGTACACTACAAAAAGTAATTCCCCAAACCCTAGTACCTCAGATTCTGGTACAGTTCCATGATGACAATGGACATGTTGGTCGAGACAAAACTATAGATGTCATCAAGAAAAGATACTACTGGACAAACATGTATAAGAATATAACTGAATATATTAATGGTTGTAAAACCTGTAAAATACGGAACATGAGACCAACCAGGGTCCCTCTACAAGAGATGAAACAATCACATTTCCCCATGGAAGTTATCAGCATGGACATTTCTGGGCCACATATAGTCACACAGTCCGGGAACAAACACATCTTACACATCGTTGACCAGTATTCGGTATGGCCTGAAAGCTACCCTCTCAAGGATGCAACTTCAGCAACAATAACTGAATTTTTTCTGCAAGAATTCATGCCACGACATGGGTGCCCTAGGAGAATAATCACAGACAATGGAAAACAATTTGTTGGTAACCCTTTCAAACGAACGCTTCAAAAGCTACATATTCAACATACCACCACTACGCCTTACAGACCGCAGGCAAATGGACGGAATGAGCGAATGCATGCCACATTGAATGATATTCTTGCCAAGTATATGCAAGGCAACCTCCAGTATTGGGACTTATATATAAATCAAGCCCTTGAAGCAATACGAATCAATGTAAATGAGACAACAGGATGCTCACCTTTCTATTTGTTATATGGACGTGAACCCACCTTCCCATTAGATAATCTATTACAACCACAGAGAAAGTATCAAGGTGAGGATCCAATTGAAATTATCATACAAGAGAAGTATAAGGCCCACCAAATAGCAAATAATAATGCACAGAAAGCCTTCAAGAAACGGCAGAAGCAGCATGACAAAAGAGCAACGTTGGAAGAATTTAAGCCTGGAGATAAAGTATATTACAAAAAGAATGTCCGAGATAAGATGGATAATAGTTGGCTTGATGGGTTTAAAGTGTTGGAACGAACAACACCGGTGAATTATGAACTATGGAATGAGGAGAAGAGCATAAAAGTCAAAGCACATGTAGCGCAGATGAAAAAAGATGATCATCGCCCCATAGTACCACCAGCTTTACAGAATACCAGACCGATACGAAAATCCACTTTGACTTATTACGGGTCTACAGAGTCAACAAGCAGTTCACTTATCGAATACGACACCGATGAAGGGCAGGACATTGATGATGAACAAAACAACAACCCAGAACAAGTACCAGATGCTGTAAGACGCCTCACTCGCTGCAGAGAGAATTCAGAAGACGAGGAAGATATTCCACCAACAGAATTAAGAGAGAGATTGAGATCCAGAGACAACCGTCTATATAATAGAGATAGTAGTACGTCACTACCCATACATGATGACGAAACAGAAACAACACCCAAAGTTAGTGACTGGGGTGTAACTGCGAGAGGAGACAACTGGGTAGTTCAAATGACCAAGAGCGACGAGGATATAGATACTATTTCCAGTGAGGTCATAGTCAGTGACAGCGGTAGATCAACACTAGCGCGGAAACAGATTGTTACAAGAGTACAAATCCATGCAGAACCGGAAACAACATATGATAGATCAACCCCTACTCCTCAAAGGTTGTACAACGAACAAGAGAACATGGGCACATATACGCAAGAGGAAGACAGAATACAAACAGGGCAGCATACAGAAAGCGAACAGTACAGTGAGATTCTAGAGGATACGACAGCAATAAGAAGTGAATGGAACAGTGCTGATAATCAAATAGATGCACCATACAAACATACGAGAGCTGCAGAACAGAGAAGCAGAGCACATGAACAGCAGCTATTGAAACAAAAGGAGCAACAATTACAGACTAAACAACACAGTGGTCCAAGTCGAACCCCAGATGCAGAAGAGACATCAGCTAAAGATTCAGATACTCAGGAGGAGATGGAGCAAGAGAAAATAAAAGGAATGAAGAGACAGAGGTCGTCTTCAGATGATTCGCCGAATGTTGTAAGGCAACTACCAAAGCTGAGACATGTAGAAGAGGTCAGAAGGAGGAGGAAGGAAAAGATGAGAAATGGTAGTGCAGCAAAGAGTAACGAAGAGATAGAGGCACTCGTTCAAAATCTTGACAGGAAATTGGAAGAATTGAAAAAGAAGATGAGCAGTTATAGAGAAATACAAGAGAAGGAACAAGATAAAAGGACCAAGGAAACGGGTCAACAAAGAATAGACAGTGTAGACCATGGATGGTCAGGAAACAACAAAGAAGAAGAAAGACAGAGAGATATAACAGAATTAGAAAACACTTATTATGATGCACCGTGCGAGTTTATTGATAGAGAATTTGAGGAGCTGAGAAATAAAGGTGGTAATAGAAGAGATACGGATCGAAGGGAGTACCGATCCAAGAGCCGAGATAGGCTAAGAAATAAAAGCGGTAGTAGAAGTAGAGAAACTACTAAGGATCGAAGGAGATACCGATCTAGTGGTAGAGAGGAAGAAAGAAATGACACAACAAAAGTGGAAGAGTTAACCGCACGTTGTGCAGATTTAGAGAGCACATTGGAAGAGTTACAAAAGAAACAGAAAATAAATAGACAAACATTGGAGAAGGAAGATGTAACATCACCTGAGGCAGGTGATGATAGAAAGGAAGATATGGCTGCACTGTGCGAATTTATTGATATGAAATTTGATGAGCTGAGAGTGGACAATGAAAACAGGAGAAATACGGATCAAGGAGAATATCGATCCAGGAGCCAAGAGGCTAGAAAGGAGGAGACAAGTAGTGGTAGCAGAAGAGAAATAAGAAAGTCAAGAATCCCAGTGGAAAATGGGAAAGTTAGGCATGAAAACAGAGAGACACGGCAATAAGTACCAGTGCCCAACGGAGGGAAACGGGTAATGAAATCGTAAGAAGTGGAGAGGTTAAGAGATACTCGGGAGATATACGAGATAGAGAGGCAGAGAGGAAGCAAAGTGTTAATGAAGTCAGAATAGTAGAAGAGACTAAAGATATTGATAAACTGGTAGCGTTAGAGACGCTGAAAAGTAAAGAGGCCATGATGATGAAGTTAATAGAGATGGTGAATAAGTAAGGGAGATAGTAGCAGAAGGCTATGAGAGTAGAATCATAGCACTATACATAAACAATATGGCGGCGGCAACTTAGTCTTGAGAAGCCTAAGTATAATTGGTCTATACCGCACATAAGAGAGGACTGAGTACACCTGACTAATAGGGTACTGCAGTAGGGGAGATGAGTAATGGAGATGTAAGACGTACATTTGAGGCCGCGGTAGTACGGCAAGAAAATTTTTTGTCGAAAAGTCGTGGTGACGACGGCAGAAATACTAGACTTAGATTGTTGATGAAGCACCACAGGAAGACAGCAATTATGGGATGAAATAAAGTGACAACTACAACTATCGGTCACAAGTTAATCCTACCTTATGTGATCCAGACGGGACATGGAAGATAATAGACTTTTACAATCAACAAGAAGAAACAGTACAGCGGAGTCCAAGCCTTACAGACGAAACAAAGAAGCAAGAAGCACATGAGTCTACCTGCACTACAAAGACAACACATCAATGTTCGCAATGTTAGTCACATGGTCACAACCATCATTCCCTATTCCTTCGTTAATCCCAACATACTCCCTGCAACACCTGTTGCAACCCCAGTGATCATGTGAAGCGAACATGTGATGACAGAAGACGATCACTCACACCTTCAGAAGTATCAGCCGAACTGGAACTTTACAGAAGGAAACAGAAGCCAACCATAACTACCAGCCACAAGTTGACATCAGCCTAGACGATCAAGTCAGGACATTGAAGATGGGAGACCTTTGCAGTCAACGGGAAATGACATACTACAGCGGAGTCGAAGCCTTACAGAAGAAATAAAGAAGCAAGAAGCACACGAGAAACTAGATGCACTATGAAGACAACACATCAGTGTTTGCAATGTTATCACATGGTCACAACCATCATTCCCTATCCCTACGTCAGCCATAACATATTCCCTGTGACACCTGTCGCATCCCCAGTGATCATGTGAAGCGAACATGTGATGACAGAAGAAATGCCAGGCAAGCTCAGATGTATCAAGATGAAGAACAGACATCTACAACCGATGAGAAGAAACAAGTTGCAGAAACGGAGCCTTACAGAAGGAGAACTTAGATCAACAACAACTACCAGCCACAACTACAACCACTAGCGAAGACATTACGGTTGGGAAGAAGAAGATCAGATACCTTACGAGCACTGAAACATAACAAAACCTGTCAGAAGTGAAGCTCTACAGCACAGCATACAAACATTTACCAGACTATCGCTGATACGACTGTAGCACCTTTGCACCTTTGCAATCAGAACTTATCAACGTAGAGCAAAGAAAATGTCATTCAAAGAATGGACGACTTTACCAAACCAAACTCAGAATGTAAACAACATCAAGTAAACAAGCTATTGTTATACTGACAACAACAACATATTAATTCGTTCGTCCTCATCCTCCTGCAGAGCGACTATAAATAACATCACAACTGATACCAACTTCATCAGTACGACAGTCGTCTCTACAGTAGAGAAAGTTACACTGATGGAGCTTGCAAAAGAGATCTCCAAACTCATACAAACAGTGTAATCGCCGTAAAGTACTTCCCCAGCAAATAGTACTAATTCACAGCACTTCCCCAGCTATAGTGCTTAATTACCGTACCTCTATCAACGGTATCCAACGATTAATTAGCTAATCAGATCTATTAATGCTCAAAATAGTGGTTAGTCATAGTTCGAAATACACTTAGACATTTACAAAATACACTAACGTGGTGAACAGAAGCGTAGAACTTTGCAAAGAAACTTAACTGTGTAGTGCATTAACTTATGAAAGTACATTGATCATATAGAGATGAAGAATAAAGTTTGATTAATCACATGACATATTTCAGTGATAAAGAAAGCTTAGAAACAGACCGTTATAACTGATCAAACTAGTTTATACCAAGATTAGAAAAAACACAGATTTCTAGAGAGACAATAACAAGATTCTTCATAGGACAGGGCTTGCCATAACAGATCAACACTGTTAATTAGCTTATATAGAACAATGTGCATGGTTAACTTATAATGTGTATGTATTTCAGATATATTTTGTTTAGGACCAGTTCAAAGAAGGGAAGAGACATGAAAACAGATGTCACAGACCAAGCCAGGGTGTTCCAGCGGTGAAAGAAGAAGAAGAAGAAAAAAAAAAAGAGAAAAACCTACTCCCTCAGAGCTGCGCACATTAGACGGTAGATAAAGGACCTTATTCCATATGACAGTGTTTATACAGGTGACTTCGAGATGAGATGTTTCCACAATTGATATTAATTATTGGGTGGGTAAGATACAACACAGATGACCCTTACATGGTCATGTCCGCATTGAGTTGAGGCATTTTGGTCTGGAATATTTTGGGTAACTCCGACATACAGGGGTACATGTGCATAGTAACAGACTAAGCTTACGGTTTCGACTGGTGCATCAAAGGCTAGAATCAGTCGAGCACATCCTGTTCTGACAATAGTGACATAAGTCCTTCGCTATTGCCCCAAGACAGATGGTAGGATTTCGCATGATTAGTTGCATACATGACTGCTAATTCGACTGGTGCATCAAAGGCTAGAATCAGTCGAGCACATCACATCCTGACGTAGTAACACATATTTCTTGCTGTCACTTTGGGGATGTTTAGTTAATGCATGCTTGGTGACGCTATATACTATATTTCTACTACTCTGCCTATCTGACCGTTGCAATGAATACTGACATTGACGGCAGATACTATAGACATATTAAGGACTGACAAACCTCTGTTTCCAGAGGCAGTACCATGTCGCCCCTATATATATGTATATAAATAGAATGTATAATTATAATGTTTGAGAAGTATTAAGTACAATGTTTACTTGTTTTTCCAAAACGATGTTAATGAGATGCTAGAATAGACATATATAATCTTAAGAGTGTGACAAACTACAATAACTACACATAGTCTTGGGAAACTTAATAGACTTCTTCCCAAGGTACAAGATATGGCATACTACATGATCAACACTGACATTGAAAAAAAAAATGTATAGTACCTTAAGTGCATGTTAATTGCTATAATGTACCTATCTCAGGCATAGAGGTGTTCAGGACTAGAAAAAAAAAGAGAACAGAGATGAGAAATGATCCAGACTTAGTCATATGGAGTCTTACTCATGGACTTAAGCAAATATTACACTGAGGATGAACGTCCATATATATATATTTTTATAGCACTGGTTATGTAGAGATACAAGGGATAAAACTTGGTTGCATTATTGGGTACTACTTGTTTGAGAGATGATGGTAATGAATTAAGTAAATACAATGTTCATTTATGCTTTTTATATATTCATGTAATGATATTTTATGTTGAAGTAGTAATTAATGAGATGCTCTAGTTGTAGCATTGATATTAGGTTTATAATATAGTCTCACTATTACGATTTAATTTGCTTGTAATTTCGAGTCGTCTATGGTAATAGTATTAGAGATGTTAGTGGGGTAAATAGATAATAGTTTTTTTTGATAGAACACAAATGTTTCCCTGCGGGATACATTTGAACGGCCCCGGGACGTATATGTCACCGTGTGGGTGTACAGTGTAAAATACACTGTAGGTTTAAAGTCAGATGAACAATAATTTTGGGTCGTTAATATAACAAAGTATGAGATTATGGTTTTAGAAATTTAAATAATTTTTGTAATAAGTTATTTGTTCCTAACATGGGAGATAAAAGAATGAAAATGTAGTGTTTTTTGTAAGGGAGGGAACCTTTTTTGACTTTAAAGTAATCTAAGTATACATCATTAGAGTTTACTAAATTTGCATATCAGATTAGTTTTAGTATAGACATAGAAGGGAAAATGAAACTAAGGTAAAAAGTACTAAGGGGAATAACTATGAATATTAACGCCCTTTACAAGTTTAGTGAGTTAGGATAGGGAAACGCACGTGAAAATAGTGACTAGAAATAAACAGTTATGTAGCACAGTTCACGGAGTTGACAGCATAGAATTAAGCGTGTGGGTGGCGATAGGTGAGTGAACTGAATAACGGACCAATCGAATTCACTCAAAAACAACTTTGGACCATCAGATAGGAAATTAAAGGACGAAAAGAGATCAGTCCCATCAGAAACTTTGCGGAAGCAAGAAGTGCCGCTCGGGGCTCTCAAGAAACGAACTTGTGGGCGACAGTTGTTCGTATCCAGAAACTGATAGCTAGACTTAGAATTTCTTAGTGATAGGAATTCAGGAGAGTAGCTATTCTGTGTTTTAATACTGAGATGAACAGATTAGGAATAGAATAAGGGTGAACAGTAGGGATTGTGATAGGTGCTGGACTTCGTTTTAAAACGGTAAGATGAACTTTGAACTATTTTTAAGACTTTCAGCAATTTTGTCTCAGGCTAATGACGCTCATATTTAAGGGAGCAAGCTACAGAAGAGAATATTGAAGCAAAGGCAAAATTAAAGCTATAAAAGTGGATAACTTTTATTATCAGATAGCCAGGATGGGCTGTCATGCAAAGAAGATGAGGCATTGCCAAATAAACGAGAATGTATTGAACAAAGGGTTTACAGCACTGACACTCATGAAACATCTCATGCGCTCTCTCTCATATAAGAGTAAGTATGAAGACGCCACCACAGTTGTATCTGACATTTATGAAACATCTCATGCGCTCTCTCATATAAGAGTAAGTATGAAGACGCCACCACAGCTGCACCTGCCATTATATAACTTTGTTTAGGTGAATTATGAGCTGATATTGAAACATGTAATTGAACTAGGCCTAGCAGATTAGAGTGCTTTAGACAAGAGTCTACAGTAGAGAATATAATAATATACCTTTGGAGAAATACATTGAGCTTACGTCTGGAAGACTGGATAAAAGGGAGATTGAAACATACCCTTATGAGATAAGAATTGTGGAACACATGTTATGTAAATAAAAGCCATTTTGTTTGGAAATTCAACACTCAAGTTGGTTTAATCAATAAAGGGATGTGGAGTGGGTATGTGAGAAAGAGTTAAACCTATATAACAAATATAGCCTCAAAACCACTAGTACGAGCAAGTCGCTGCTCACCACCAAGGAGAGAAGAACGTGGTCTGGGTTGAACAAAAGACGAACCTTAACTCATCCAGGAATCACCATCTCTGGCGAAAAGGGCCAGTCAAAGAGATAGCTCTATCTTGGAAGATAGGTCAAGGAAGGAAGTTTGACCATTGAATTAAATACTAGGCCTGCCTCAGCCACCTAGTAGTAATAGTAGTAGTAGCATTGTGACATAAATAAAAGAAACAACCGGCACTGTCACATAGTGTAATTTGGTGCCTTTGGACCAGTTCTCAGTTAACAAGATACCGGCACGGTCACATATAGTGTGATTTGCTGCCGTAACCAGTTCTCAGTTCTCAGGCCCGGTCACACCCATAAACAGATCGATTGTCTAAGGGATAAATTATTTTTAAAGATATAAAAACTCACAAGACATCACACTCTTACTCTATATCAGAATAAAGAAAATTAATCCTGCAGACGAGCTGATATTATTATTTGCTCGGGACTAGAGTTCAATTCCCGGAATACGAGCCGCCATTCTGTGGTAGATTTTTGATAGGGGAATTAAGACTAGGGTTGGTCCCTTTTGAATAAATTAGAATACGTGATAGTCACAGTGAGAGATAGTAATAGAAAAAGTTTTCCACGAGTGAGATGGTAGGAATAAATGAAGCTTTCCCTGAAATCGAGAAATCTTCTCTCTTTCAGCCTATCTTCTACAACAGATTTAGAGGAGTCAGACAGTCTATCATAATATATATTAAATATATATTGTCGCGAGGGCGTTTTTAGGGGATAGGACAGCTTGGATGGAATGGAAGAATAACGATAATAATGTCTTACTGATAGCTTCCGAGTTTGAAGAAACTGCCTCTCCTCGGGAAATAGTGTACTAGAAATCCTTAATACAAAGAGAGTTCTGGTAACTAAACAGGATATTTTCTGGACGATAACTT
This sequence comes from Oreohelix idahoensis, assembly GCA_024509875.1. NCBI lineage: Eukaryota > Metazoa > Mollusca > Gastropoda > Stylommatophora > Oreohelicidae > Oreohelix > Oreohelix idahoensis. Next base: position 48,754 of record JAMPIV010002537.1, read on the forward strand.
CTTCCTCAGGAATCCTACAAAAGGACTGTGCAAAGCACATAAGGTTGAGAAAGAGATTTGGTGTCCAGCCACATTTAAAATATCCCGACCCAATATAAATTAATTGAATTATGGATGAGCCCTCAGGGTGTAGATTTATATTTAAAACAAAAATACAGCCCAAATAAAGTTAACAAGAAAAATAACAACAGACTCTGTTATGTAAAGTTGAATAAAAGGGTATAGAATCTTACATTTCTTATTATACATATAAATATGAAGAAAAGTTTAGCTCTACTGTTAAGAAAAAAAAACACCTAGTTTGTCATCCTATGGACCAGAGATCTGTTCTATGGTAGTTTTGCTGGTAGGTGTTAATACTCATCTCCTCAAGGTCTGTAGTAGCTGCGGAGATGATTTGTGTTCGGACTCTCTTGGTTTGGTCTGCTCCAGCACTTTGGTCTCATAAACAGTTCTAAGGGTTCAGAGGGTGTCAGAGTTTGCTTCCCTGGACTCAGTGCACATCACAGATAAGGACGGGGTAAGTCACCTCTGCTGAATATCTCTTCTGCGTATGGGATGTGTGGTATGGTTACTGGGTGATAGGATATGGTTGGGTATGATAACCTATTTGATAGGGTATGGTGGGTAAGGGTAATCTTTGGTACCATGGACTTGTACCCTGGACCTGGTTTAGGTATCTGGTAACCGCAACCTGATTTAGTACTGTGTAACCGCAACCTGGTTTAGTACTGTGTAACCGCAACCTGGGTGGATTCGCTCAACTGAATTCACTAAAAATGTTTTCGCAACAGTATTGCCCACTCTAGGGCCCATAAACTCACGTCTGCTTCGAACGATGGTTAGTGGTCTAATGCTTAAAATTCCCTCCAAAATTCCAGGTGTATTTTCTGGTCGACCTCTTGGGTGGCATTGTGCAAATTCATCTTTTGGTCGCAGAGATATCAAGTTAACTTCATTAAACTCGCCTTAGTATCCACTCTGTACGTGTTTGCAGTGCCAGGCAGGGTTTCTGCCCCTTTCTTGATTTACTTCCAGTTCGTGACTTCGGACTAGTCGTAGGACTGATTTTCACCTTTTCAAGTAGAATGACTTTCGCTGGCGAAGTGAATAATTTATTGTCCTGGACCGTGAGAAACCTGAGCTAGTAAAATACTGTGAAATCTAGAGAGACTTTTTTATTATAAGAATGAAAAAGATATCTGAAGGGAATTATTTTAAAATCTAGCGAGAGATTTTAAGAGGAATAAAATAATAGACAGAAGAGAACGTCGGTGAGAAGTCGTTCCACGACATATATATATATATATATATATATATATATATATATATATATATATATATATATATATATATATATATATATATATATATATATATATATATATATATCCACTCACATACACACAGGTATATAGTGACGACAGTTAGACGCACACACGTGGGAAAACTATAACAATGATTATATAGATATTTTGGAACGAGCTGACCAACACACTGGTTACGTTTAAGAGAATTTTAATTATCAGAAAAATTCCATCACAACACATAAAATTACATCAAAGCATATACAAATAGTCATAAAGTCGATGAATTGCTACAAGAAAATGATAGACCCACAGTATGATCCTTTCCCTCGATGTTTAGCCCATAATCCTGTTAGAAGAAAAGATGATAGCCCCAAAGAGTCACGGATATATCTGCTGTAGTCTAATGATTTACCCTTTTAAAGGTATGAACAGACTTTGATAGTAGTAATGTCTATCCTAAGGAAAAAATATACCTGCAGTAGCAACAATTTGCCTAAACGGAATTAGAAAGTGGGTGAATAAATAGTTATCATAAAACATCACTCAGTCTACTTTCACTCGGTTCTTTCATCAGGGTACCCTGGCTCACGTTCTTACCTAATAGCTTGCTGGTGTTCGCCGTCTGGCGCACTGTATGATTCACCGTTTAAATCTGTCTATCTTTTGCTGAAGCGGATTCCCAGCTCTGCAGATTGTGGTTTCATTCACGGGGTCCGGGGAACGTCCTCTTCGTGCGATAGTTTTCTTTACAGATTTAAGCTAGTGTCACTTCACTCCGTTCAGGTAAGAATTAGTTTTAAGCGGGCACACAGTGTCAGAATCACGAGGTTTCCCTTATTTAGGAAGGTGACCGGTTGGTAAATTCTTTCAATATATAATTATTGTTCACACCCACAGTTCGTCAAAATGTTGGAAGGTCAATGATTTGTAATGTTTTTCTCTCGCCACAGGGCTGCATGTACATTAGAGTTTGTGAAGAAATATGATCTGGCTCAAAGGCACAGTATAAGCATTTAGTCTTTAACAAAACCGTTAGTGAGAGTTGTACTCTGTCTATTTATGGAGACACACGCACTGTCAGACAGGTGTTAACTTGTAAACCAAGGTGGTTAAAGATAACATGTTTTCTTCTCTCAATTGTACTCAAACGCTTGCAAAGTTGGGTTACCCCAGTTTTCACTGAATAAAGAAAACAAAACATATAAAATACTTATACATACTATGTACTCGGTTATAACTTACATTATAAACTGCAAGCGTAGAGCTTGTCTTATCATTTAAATCTCCCGTGAAATAAAGTCAGTCATCATGAATTAGAAATACATACGTATCTCGTCAATACTCAATGATGAATCAGTGCAGTTATAAGTTAGTTTTAAAATATTATCGACTGAGTATTTAGCAGTTAAATTAAATTTATTTATAGCTGCATGAGTTTAAGTTAGAAATTATAATTTATTCTGCTTTCCACTGAAACACGTCACCTAGAGAATATAACAGACCTTTAAATTATTTCTTCTTCACAGAATCTAACTAGTAAAATGAAATAGGCGATTAATCACTTAAATCACTGGCAAAATACTAGATTATATTTACCTCAACACAGAACTACTAAGAACTAAATCCACTTCGACCAACTAAATGCCATCTTCTATCAACAGATATTCTTAGGAATCAAAATTCACTTCGACCAACTAAATGCCATCTTCTATCAACAGAGATTCTTAAGAATCGAACGTAGGTTGTTCTAGTCTTGGCTGCGAAGTTACTGAGTGAATGAAATCTAAAACTCTGGTTAAGATATATGAAATAGACAAAGGATCCCACATTATTTCGAAAACCCTCGTCTTCCCCCTCCTCTTAACACTTACGTAAACCAAGAGATTGCCATAAACTGCCACTTCGCGTCTTTGACACCTCCGTCTAAGAAACTGGCCGTAGAGTGCCGTGTCATATGAAAATGCTAGACGAATGTCTCATTTCTGGTCGAGGCAGATGGCAGTTTCCACACCTCGCCGAGAACTTTAGCCGTAGAAGCTACGTGTCCGATGGAAATGCTAGACGATGTGTCTGCTCTCTTGTCTGACAAGACGGATATTCACAGTTTGTCGTCTACCTGCAGCGACTGACATCTGATGTAATAAAATGCATTACCAGTGTATGAGAAAAACCGGTAAAGTCATAATGGGAAAGTTATTTTTTCCGCAAACGAACGAATGCGAAAAACAGGAAAAGGATAAAAGAGCGATAATAAAGTAGAGGACACGGTAGAAAAGAAAAGAATATAGCAAATGTATTGATCATAAATCTCTATGCGACAATTAATAATACGTGTTTTACAAGGAACATAAATATTCCTATCCTTTGATGGAAGTGCATAATGTTTTATATATACAATTTAGCTATTTTCTACAGTTTCTTTGCATGTGTGAGGTTCAACTACCTGTTTAATCCTTAATGTTTATACTTAAACAATACGAAATACAGTCCTGGTTTCATGTGCAGTTCGTAGAAGCCAGTCGAGAACAAGGGCACTGAAGAGGCTTAGTGAAACCGCTCAAAATGCATCAGGCTGGCTGTGGAACAACCGCAATGGGCAATGGAAATCGTGACAATAAACGCTGCGGTACAGAAAACACCAGGAATTTTTTTCTAAGTCCACAATACGCTGGGTCTTTAGGCGTACTAGTGAAAGGGCTGTGGCTGATAGGCGACAGGCGATGTATACTATAAGGGGTGTCAGGAAGAATTTCAGAGGCGAGCGCGCAGTGTCAAGTCTCGTCGGCTTCGCGCAAATGACTCAGTGTGTGTCCGTAGTTGTGATGTGCTACGGAGCGAACGGAAAATTTGTGTTCTCTTTGTTACTTTCACAATTGCCTCCACGGCTGGCGGAGTTGTGGATTAAAGTTGCTACCATAAGTGAAATGGGTTCATTTTCCATACAAGACAACAGGAGGCTGAGACGCTTGGGAGTCATGACCCAAGTGGGCCCGCCCCCCTTAGAGTGTTAGGGAGTATGTAGGGCCGAAATACTTGTCGGACGGGGGGACTTCCACTGATGATCAGATTGCTTCCTGTTGTATCGCTCTGTAAAGAGTTTCCTACCATCAAGCCAGCATATCTCAAGATGCTCTGACTCGTAGTCACAAACACTGTTCAGCCTAGTTGAGAACCCACACCATATTTCACCTGACCGACCGTTGCTTGCTTCGTGCTGTCTTCATTGACCTGAACGCGTGGATCGATCGTGTTAGGCTTACTACTACTACATTTATATCCACTTAATTCCCGAGATATTCGTCGCCCTTTCAAATTATATATTGAAATAGGGCATCGCGTTTAGAACAGCAAGAAATAAATCAGCATAGGCATAATATATGTCGAGTCAGTACAAGTGTTTTGTGCGTTTTTTGGGTTTTTTTTACCTTTCTCGCATCAACGTTTTGCTGGGTCAAAAATATTGTGAAATATCGTAATAACAGATGAGAGTAAATGTATGAGGCTGTATTTATTATCTGTGAGTTAATTTTCTCGCTGTGTTTTCTTCTGCTCATTTTTCTGTAAAACAAGTGGAACTGATAATGACAACTAATCACCTCTCCCCTTCCCAACCCCACCTTCCATACGACTTCTTGATCTGTTCATCTGTTCTTTTTCACATGTTATTATTGAATATTTCTTATATAAGTTGTGCGTGGAAATCACATCATAATTGCTCTTATTACATTTAGCGCGGAAAGGGATTGGTTTAGAGAAATTGTGTATTTCTGCTTCCGTCCAAGAAAGAACTTCGCGTTCTGTGAACCTAGGTGACAAAGTTCGCTGCTTGTAATGTCTAATGAACATCGTTGCGTGTGATTGTTCTCACTACTGATAAGAATAGATTTCTGTAAAAGAACTAATGTGCTGTCAGATAATCTTTCTACAATACACAAAACGCTCTGACCCTGAGTTTTCAGTATTAGCTCCAGAGAAATTTGCAACTTAATGCTTATCACTCTTGATGCAATAATCATACCACTTTACATACACCAACTATTTATCAAAGAGAAAGCTTTGTAAAGCAAAGATTTAAACTTTTAGTGAAAGTTACTTGAAATAATAGTTTTTAAATTTTGGAAGCAAGTGTAAAGAAATGTCAGACGGAACTAGGATTGTCTGAATTGCATTTGTATAAATTATCTTCGAAAAGACAAGCGGGTTTGCGTTTTTAAATTAGTCACGCCCGTAAATCGCTGGATTTACCGATGATTACTTTTACGGAAAAAGCTAAAATGTAAATGCCTCCAATTACTTCAGATCCAAGAATACTTAGTCTATTATTGTCTTACCCACGTAAGCTTTGATAAACATGAAAATGAAGATAACACGATCATTGTCCAAACTTTTCCAGAAATAAGTTGGAACTTTGACTTTGTAATCTTTCTCTTAGAGCTCATTATACATTTAAAGAGTGTTGACTGTTGTACCCTGAGACAGCTCCTTTTGTGGAAAAGCTTTACGGCGATTCAAATAGCCTCAAACTGACTACTGCTTTCTTTGAGAACATTCAAGTGGACGTCTGAGAGTGTACGAAGAAGAAGAAGAAAAAGTACACTGAAAACATTTTTCTTTTTTAATAAAGTGCGATAAGAATTTTCTTTGTATGACAACTAATTATCAAGTATTTGTGTAACATTCTGATGTAATTTTCTTACAGTTGAGGTATTACGATCAAACGTCATCGAGAGCAGTCGAAGTAACTGTATAATAATAAAAACGTGCTGTTTTTCTTGACAACAGATACGAGTTTATTCAGAATACTCTGAATGTCACAGATATACGTCATCGCCAAATTAGGAGACTGAAATTTTCATTGTTTAACTACTCTTGTTCGTGAAAATTTCCATACGTAAAGTTTATAATAACATTTCGCAGTCACATGCCAACGCACAGCTAGAGGCAAGTCCAGATGAACTCGAATTCCTAAGACTATAATCCCTCAGAGGCAAAGATGTCGAGGAGCACGACTTTAATTATTCCAACTACAGTATTAACTAAACTGTCCGTATTTATCAGTGACGAAATTGTTGAATACATAGAATGGTCCTTTTATTACGTGCTATTTCCATGTACTAGTATATTGGGAATAGTCGGAAACGTGACCAGCATTGTCGTATTGACTCGACAGGGATTCAGGAAATGTTCAAACATACTGCTCGTTGCATTGGCTGTATCTGATGTTTTCCTTCTGACCGGTTTATGTAACTTTCCTGAGTATATTATGGATGAAAAAGATCCTCTGGGCTTCAAGTTCTCAGAGAATGTCAATTATATTTGGTATGTCTTGTACATTCTTTTTCTCAGTTTCCACATTATTGGAGTTTATTGCTCTATGATAATTCCTGCACTGATTACAGGAGAGCGTATATGTGCCATATTTTTTCCGCTAAAATTCCGCTTCATCGTGACACCGCTACGAACAATGTTTGTGCTAACTTGTCTTCTCCTGTTTAGTACCACCGTCGTTATCTACCAGAATGTGTTCTATCTACATTTTAAACAAGTTCTTATACAAGGCATTCCACTTGGACGTGTTTTCTATTCCAATCTATATTACGAGGACCTAAGAAGTGGAATATTTCTGATCTTTCAAAACGCCGTTAACAACATGACAGGAGCCATACCAATTGTTTTTGTAACTATTGGTTGTGCTGCAATTGGAGTTCAGGTTAACGTGATTACCAACCGACGCAGGAAGTTGACATCTGACAGAAGAACTCTAAAAGGCGTATTAAAGTCCCAAAAAAACAGTATCAAGGACAACTAAAACTTTAATTAGCGTTTGTTTACTGTACATTGTGTGTAGCGGCTTTGGGTTTCTAATTGTATATATTACTACGGCAACTGATCAAACCACTGGGCTGCAAAAAGTTACGGAGTTAATTAAAATGTACTTCTTTTGTATTAATAGCATTGGAAACTTTATTATTTATGTTGCTGTGGACAAAACTTTCAAGGACAGCGGCTTAAGACTTGTTTGTTATTTAAAGAATCAATGCTGCTAGTGTAACCTAAATCCTTTATATATATATAAATATTGGGTCCGTTCACAAATGACCTCACGCAGTGGGGAGGGGGGGGGGGCGGAGGGAAGGGGGAATCTAAAATTGTGTGACTATAGGGGGAATGTGGTTTGAAAATATGTGATGTCACACAAATAAATACGAAGGAGGCTTACTTCTTACATAGATGATGAGGAAAGAAAATACATTATAGAACCTAATTCCTCAAAGTCTACTTTTATGTACGCAATATGTAACAACAACTTTATGGACGACTTATATTAATATTATATAATCTCAACTAAAATACAAGATAATTATTATAACATTTAACTGTTTTCTATTGGTTTTAATTATAGATTTCTTTTTTTAATGCTATGAAATGCACACCTTTCGCGTAAAAGATGTTGATCTGGGAGGATATGGATGTCTAGTTAATTCGGTGGACGGGAGTCTTACTTTGATGTCGGATAAAAATAAAGAACAGAAATAATTCACAGATAACTTCAGTTTTGTTTGTTGTTTTTATTGATTACTGGCCTTCTATCATAAGTATGAACTTTAAGTTATTGATGTGTTTACTTCACACTCATTTTATTTTTAATTGTCTAAAATTAAATTAGGCAGTAATTAGTGATATTTTTGATACCAGCAAAACAGTTATTGTAAAGGACTGATGCACTTGTTAACTAATTTACATTGGATTACATTTTTTCTTTTCAGTAGGTCAAAATAAAATAGGGACAAAATGGGGGCGAACACTTGTGACTTCCCATAAGGATTTTTGTGAAGAAGTGAGAAATGGGGAGGGTAAAGGACGGGGGGAGGGGGGTTTTACATGACAAATATTGCGTGATGTCAAATGTGGACGACCCCTTATATATATATATATATATATATATATATATATATATATATATATATATATATATATATATATATATATATATATATATATATATATATATATATATATATATATATATATATATATATATATATATATATATATATATATATATATATATATATATATATATATATATATATATATATATATATATAAAGTGCATTAATAGAAAGCGCCAAAGAGGAGAAGACAAATCTGCACTTGTGCTTTATGGATTAATAATAATAATAATAAATTCTTTAAGCACCAAACACGGCGCATAAGGCAGAAACCAGTGCTCTCCAGGTTGTTCGTTGTGACGCCACTCCTCTTAGCTCTTGCACATTATTTAGGCCCAACGTTCTTCCTTTTCTTATTATTGTTCTTCTGAGTGTTTCTTTTGGTCTTCCTTTTTTCCTCTTACCCTCAGGAACCCAAGTGAGCGCCTGTAGTGGTATTCTGTTGTTTTGCATTCGTAGGACATGACCGATATATGACCATCGTCTTTTCCTTATATAGTCGGAGACATATTTCTGCCTAGAGTCTTCTCTTATTTGTCGATTAGTCTTGAATTCTTTCCAACTGATGTTCATGAGTTTTCTAAGACATTTGTTCTCGAATGTATTCAGCTTGTTCTCCAATGATTTTGTTATTTTCCAACTCTCACAGCCGAATGTTAACACTGAGATAACATTTGAATTAAACAGACGAAGCTTGGTATGTATATTCAATGATCGTGATTTCCAAATGTTAGATAATCTATTGAAGGCGCTAGCTGCCAAAGCAATTCTAGTATGGATTTCTCTTGTTGTAACACCATCCTGAATCATTTTACTGCCTAAATAATTGAAACTTTCAACTTTCTGTAGTTTTTCCCCGTTCAAGATGATATCAAAAGTCTCGTTAGAAAAGTTAATAGCTTTAGTTTTAGAGGCATTTATTTGGAGACCTATTTTAACCGAGAGATGACACAAATTATTTATTGCTTCTTTATGGATTACACAAAGGCATTTGACAAAGGGAAAAATAAAAAAAATTATCAAAATGTTAGAAAGCATCAACATTGGTGGTAAAGTCTTGAGGATAATAAAGAACATATTCTGGCAACAAACAGCAGCTGTAATAATTAGCAGCCAAATACGAACGTTTCAGCAAGTAAAAAAAGGTGTCAGACAGGGATGTGTGCTGTCACCGGATCTGTTCAATGTGTACAGTGAAAATATAACGAGATCTCTAGAGGACATGCCAGAAATATCATTTGGCGGACATAATATAAACATTTTTAGATACGCTGATGAAACAGTCTTAATAGCAAAAAGACAGAAGTAATGGTCGTCTCAAAGAAAAGAAAAAAAAAAAATATATATATATGATAAGGTGGGCGAGAGATGATGATGCTGTTGTGATATGTGATCCCTTTCTTGCACAATCGCAACCGACTCGATCAACAAAAAAACTCCGATTCTAAGGCAGGGGCTGTATTTATTCATACAACCCAGTAAGTGACCCAAACGTACAAAGCAAACTAATGAACAAACATCAAACAAGTAACCAAACAAACAAAACACCCAGCCAGTGCTCAATTGCTAATCTGAAACGCAAACAACGCACCGACTAGTTAAAATCATAATAGTTAAATAATGAGAAACGATACTCTTACCTGCCAAACAGTCCTTCCACGCCACCTGACACACTCAACTATCACACGCACACTCATGCATGTCGTCCAATGAGATTAGTATGGTGTTGTGCATGAGGCTGACAATCTCACTATGTAACACAGATTGCTACCGAAACCACTACTGCACGAGCACGTGAATACTTTGTGAGGGCTTCGTGTGGATGCCAGCCGCATTGGTGGCCCCATGCTCCATAAGGAGCGAGAAGAGACATAATTTGTTCCCAAGTGGACCCACGTGCTCTCATAATTTATCCGACACATAACAATAACTAATGAATAATGAAATATGCATAAAATAATATTAAACGATATGTACAACGAATATTCTCATTAATGAGCACAAACCAACACCTCGCAACTGATCCACTTAATAGGTAGCGTGTAGCACAGAGATGTTGCAGCAATTGCTAAAGTCTTGCGGAGACTTTTGAGGAGTTAGGCTTCTCCGAAACCTAGAGGGTAAGGTAAAATTGTGGAAGGAGTATAAAGAACGAAGTGAGTTAGCAAGCAGGAGTTAGAAAAAACAAAAAAAAAAAACAAAAAGAGAAAGAAGAGAATCTTTGAGAGCGGTTCATCGCGGTTTTAAGTACAAGATAAAGGCGATAGCTAGATCTTGTAGAAGGGCATAATAGGGTCCTAACGGACCTATGCGCGTGATGAGTTGGGAAATACGATAATGTATATATAGTAGAGCGAGGGGTGAAAACATAGATATGCAGTGGCGGAATGACAAGAAGGTAACTATAGAAAGTAAGGAGTAAGAGGAGAGGAAAGACTGAGAGAGTTGTGTTTATTAGTAGTAATAGATTACATTGGAGGAGACGAGTGTAAGCCGAGGGGCTGAGCCGTGGTTGAGGGTTAGATGTTGTAAAATTGTAAATTAAGAAGGTTAATAATGTTGTTAATCATAAGTATTAGAAATTTTAAAGGAATTAGTTCAGTATTGTAGTTAGTTCCGGGTTACGTATAAAAGGAGGCGTTATAGAGTCTGTGAGAGGTATGGCCAAAGTAAAAATGCTGTCTTGGACATCATTTGTCCCTGGGGTGTACATGTCACAGGAGTAGTGACATACGGTCAGGAATGACCTAAAATAGAGAAAAATAGGTTGGCTATAAGAAGGAAAGCAATACTCTCAGAGCTGGTTACGGGAGAGAGAAATGAAAAGTGGGTACGACGTCACAGAACAACGATGACGAGATAAAGAGAGACGCAATTAAGCCAAGATGGAGACAGGACCCCTTTCACCAACGAGTCCAGGAGACAGGACCCCTTTCACCAACGAGTCCAGGAGACTGGATCCCTTTAACCAACGAGTCTAGGAGACAGGACCCCTTTCACCAACGAGTCCAGGAGACAGGACCCCTTTCGCCAACGAGTCCAGGAGACGGGATCCCTTTCACCAACGAGTCCAGGAGACAGGACCCCTTTCACCAACGAGCCCAGGAGACGGGATCCCTTTCACCAACGAGTCCAGGAGACAGGACCCCTTTCACCAACGAGTCCAGGAGACGGGATCCCTTTCACTAACGAGTCCAGGAGACAGGACCCCTTTCACCAACGAGTCCAGGAGACAGGACCCCTTTAACCAACGAGTCCAGGAGACAGGACCCCTTTCACCAACGAGTCCATGAGACAGATGAAGAGAACAATCCAAAGTAATTAGACCTGAAGATAAACTGCCATTGAGAAGAAACAGCTAAACGAATTCAACCAGAAAGCAAGGGTTAAGGAAAGCGGGAAGCGTACTCTTGACTCGAGTAGAAATACTAGAAAAATATCACGACCAGAAAGATGTTTATTAAGGTCGACATTATAACAACTAACCTACAAGGGATGAAGGTCTACGAGGGTAGTCGTATTTCCTTTAATTCAGGTTGGTAGATGACCTTGGGTTGGCTGCAATTTTGTTGAATATCATTGTGTTATAAAGGAAATAGATAATGAAGAATCGTGTAATGAGATATTTCGGAATAATAATGAAGGAACGTTTCAAGGGTGATCCGTTAGCTTAGGAAACGGAAGTTAGAGATGAGCAAAAGATGGATCATCCGTCGTAACTGTCTTCTTTGTATTTAACATAACTGAACCACAAGAGAAATTAGTTGACGCTAGAACTCAAGAGTGAGATTCTATTTGTACCACGTACTTTTATAAAGTAACATAACTGAACCACTAGAGAAATTAGTTGACGCTAGAACTCAAGAGTGATATTCTATTTGTACCACGTACGTTTATAAAGTAACATAACTGAACTACTAGAGAAATTAGTTGATGCTAGAACTCAAGAGTGAGATTCTATTTGTACCACGTACTTTTATAAAGTAACATAACTGAACCACTAGAAAAACTGTAAGGCATGAATCAGAGGTGCTGGAATGTTCTTCCTTGCCAAACAGTCCCAAAGTTTGCTCCAGTGGACCCTGTCAAATGCCTTTTCCAGATCTATGAAACAAAGATGAATCTCGCTCTTATACTCAAAGACCTTTTCACTCAGCTGTCTGAGAGTAAAGATTAGGTCTTGAGTACTTCGCTGTGCTCGGAATCCACACTCTACCTGATACAATTGTAGCTCAGCTAGGCTTCTGAGTCTCTGCTCTAGGATTCTAGGGTAGATTTTACCAGAGACACTGAGAAGGGATATGCCTCTATGGTTTCCACATTGTCGATTGTCACCCTTTTTGAAAATCGGTGTTATGATGGCAATCTCCTAATCTTTTAGTATGATCTTGTTGCACCACGCTGCCTCTAGTACCCTTAAGAGTAATAGATTGCCTGCAGCTCCCATGTACTTAACCATTTCAGATGTTATACCGCCATGCCCTGCTGCTTTGTCCAACTTAATTTTTTTTCCAGTGCTGCCTTCAGTTCTTCCATCTTTATGTCATCTTCACCACCATTTGTTTTCTCTTCTGTGTTAGTGGTTATCATTTCTGAAGCTTGAACTTGCTCACCATCAAAGAGTTCTGAGAAATATTCTTTCCGTCTTTCCATTACTTCCTTCGGGGCAGTAAGCAAATTGCTTTGCTGGTCCTTTATAAATTTGAGAGGGCATTTTTTTCTTTCTCATGTTCTTTATGGTCTTATAGAACAATTTCTGGTGTTCTTTCGCATCTTTTTCTAGGGTTGAGAAACACTGCAATAGTAATTCGGTATTAAATATAATTGTTCTTTTCCGGAATGACTATTATGCCTCAATGGTTCTTATCTTGTTAAATTGGCTTAATTAGGTCGAAAGTTGTATTAGCCCGTTCCCGTCGTTCTCTTGTTAAAACCCAAAGGATTATTAAATCTGTTATATGTAAAAATACACACTTAACGTCGATTTAATCATTTTGAATGTACTGCATGTTTGTCTCAGTCAATTTACGAAATACACTCTAAACAGAGCTGTATAATAATAATTCCGTTGCGTGGAATTATGGTGGGTGCTTGAAGGAGCTGAAATTAATAATTGCATAATTCTTCATAAAAGGCGGCGGACCGATATAAGTTAACAATTGCCCTGCCACTGCAGCATTGTTCGTGACTTCGGAAATATCTTATGAATTATTCGTTGAGATAGAAGTATCATTATCCTTCTATCTACAACTCTGCCAAGGTAGACACATTTGAAGACCTCTATTAGATACTCTTGAGTTTTGGCCACTGTTGGACCACTACTGCAAAGCAGGGGATGCAATTCCGCGATAATATATATATATATATATATATTGTGAGGCTATTATGGCGAGTAGAAATATCTTTATTTGATACGCTCACTATTTGTGGTGAAAGAAAGATAGATAACTGATAGTCTCCTAGAGAATGTAGATAATGTATGGTAACAGTAAAAAATGTAATAACTCTCCAAGAAATGCCTCAATAAAAGTTTATGCTAGTGACGTGAATAAGAAATCCCTGACAAAAACTGTGGAACAACACTTAGAGAGAGCGATGGACAAAGAAAACTAAGAATAGACGACCTGGTCCAGGTCTGTATCTCTACCACAGCTATTCCTGAATTATCTGAGACCACTGCATGTGGATCAGGTCCGAAAATTAGTTCCGATAGACTGTGACCCTATCATGCACTCTACCTAATCCTGTAGTGAAAGAATAAATGTAGTTGAAATTAAGTTATAGAGTCAAGGATTGGTGAGTTGTGTTCTATTAATAAGATGGGTATTAAATAATGACACCATAACTTTTACAACATCAAATTATGAATGGGACACTACTCTGTAGTTAAATTATAGAAATGTAACAAATTGGGACTATTACATTAATTCTACCCCCAGAGCTATGCCAGTGGGAGTTTTACTCCTGGAAGGTTCTACCAAGCTGGACAGGTTTGCGAGGGCAGGGGTCAGACTAAAGCAGACACCCTGGTCCTCCAGGTTGGGGGTTTTAGCATAGGGCTGAAACCCCTGTCTATGTAAAAAGAAATGAAATTACGGAAACGACAACAAATGAACAAACTTTGCTGCGGGACGGACATCCGGAGTCTGAGACTCGTATGACTGACAGTGGTGAAAGCCGAAAGGAAGCCACTGACACGAAAACGGACGTCCTGACCGCAAAACGTGAAACAAGAATAGGATTTTGGAATGTCAGGACAATGAACGAGACGGGTAAACTAAAACTGATCACAGCAGAAATGAGGAACTATAGATTACACATTCTAGGGATAAGCGAGAGCTGATGGACAGGGGCAGGAAAAGTGAAAACAGCAACAGGAGAAACAGTACTTTACTCTGGGAGAGAGGATGGACAGCACTATGAAGGTGTAGCCATTATTCTACAGAAAGGAATAGAAAGGACATTACTGGAATGGAAAAACATCAACAACAGATTAATAAGAATACGATTGAGAGGGAGTTTTACCAACACAACAATAATACAATGCTACGCACCAACGAATGACATCGATGAAGAGGTCAAGGATGAATTCTATCAACAACTGCAGAAAGAAATGGAGGACACACCTATATATGATCTTATCATAGTGATGGGAGACTTCAATGCGAAAGTTGGAACACACAATACATATAATGAAAGAGTAATGAGGAAATGCGGCAGCGGAACAGCAAACGAAAATGGGAAAAATTAATACGTTTCTGTAGCATTAACAACATGGTCATTGGAGGAACATTTTTCTCACACAAAGAAATTCACAAATTAACATGGGAATCACCAAATGGTCGGGACAGAAACCAAATAGACCACATCATGATTAATGGTAGATGGAGACATGCATTACAAGATGTGAAGGTAAGAAGAGGTGCAGATGTGAGAAGTGATCACCACTTAGTAGTAGCAAAACTAAAAGGGAAACTAAGAACGGCTGGACCAACTGTAACTACACAGAAAAGGTTTGACATCAGCAAATTGAAGGACCCCCTTACCAGAAAAGCTTATGCAGCTGATATAAAGAAGCGATATCAATTTGCCAAAAGTCAGGAAAAGACATTGACTGATGATATAGACCAGAAATTCAACACCATTTCAACAATATACAAGGAAAGCAGAAAATCGTGCTAGGGATTCCAGTAAAGGAAGAAGCAGAACTGGATAACACCAGAAACATTAAACACCATAACACTGAGAAAGGAAATGAAAAGAAAGAAAACAGAAGCGAAGTCCCCCAGGTTAAAGCAACTATATAGCGAACAGTACAGTCAGCTGTACAAAGAAGTTAAACGCCAAACCTGAGGCAACAAAAGGAATTTCCTAGACAATCTTGCAAGACAGACAGAAGAGGCAGACTGAGAAATGAACAAAGCACAGTATACAAAATAACTAAATTCATCAGTGGAAAACGAAGTGCAAACAATATTACATTAGTAAGAGATAAGCAAGGAAATCTCATCACGACAGCAGAGGGACAAGAAACAAGATGGGCAGAGCATTTCAGAGAAACTCTGAACACGGAACCACCAGAGACACAATTGAATGTTCCTGAGGCTGAAAATGATCTAGAAGTTAATACAGACATTCCACGAAAAGAAGAAATCATCATAGCAATCAAAGGGTTAAAGAATGGAAAAGCTCCTGGCCATGATAACTTAAATGCAGAGCTATTTAAGACAGACCCTGAGCTAGCAGCAGAACTATTAGAATCACTCTTTGCACAAGTCTGGAAAACAGGGACAACACCAACAAAGGAATAATTATCAAATTGCCTAAGAAGGGGGTTCTTGCAGACTGCAATAATTGGAGAGGAATCACTCGTCTCTCAGTTCCCAGCAAAATACTAGGCAGGATAATTATACAGAGAATTTCGAAAGCAGTAGATCAGAAACTGAGGAAAGAACAAGCAGGATTTAGAAAGAACAGAAAATGTGTAGATCATATATTTACAAGGTACACCCAGGAACATTATTGAGGAGTGCTCAGAATGGCAAAGACAGCTGTACATTAATTTCATTGATTTTGAAACGGCTTTTGACAGTATACATAGGGACAGTTTGTGGAAAATACTAAGGTTTATGGAATTCCAAGCTGCATAGTGCCAATCATAAAAAGCCTCTATGCCAACTTTACGTGTAGCGTTGGGCAGAGCAACCTTACCTTTGAGGTGAAGACAGGAGTACTACAGGGTTGCCCCTTATTAACCACTCTATTTTTAACATTCATAGACTGGGTCATGTGCCAGACAACAGAGGGCAGTCCAAGAGGAATAGGATGGACCACATTTTCTACATTGGAAGATCTGGAATATGCAGATGACATTGCGCTACTAGCACATTCACATCAACACATCCAGGTGATAGACTTAACAAGTATAGCCAGCGGGTGGGCTTGAACATCAATCTAAAGAAGTCAGAGCTTTTGACGCTCAAAGTGAGCACAAACTTAAGATTATATCAGAGCTGTGTGCATTCTGTGCTTCTCTATGGTGCGGAATGCTGGAGAGTTACAGAGAAGGAATGTCGAAATTGTCCTCTTTTTACACAACATGCCTAAGAAAAATTCACCGAATCTTTTGGCCGAATACCATTACCAACCAAGATCTGCTCACTCGGAGCAAGCAAGAGGACATGCACACCATCATAGCTGGCAGACGCTGGAACTGGGTTGGCCATGTCCTCAGAAGAGACCCCGATGCCATCACAAGAACAGCAATTCAATGGACCCCTGAAGGAAAACGAAAGAGAGGGCGACCAAAAACAACTTGGAGGAGGACTGTGGAGGCTGAGATGCAGGGAATGAACCAGAGTTGGGGCACTGTAAGAAGGATGGCCGCCGACCGAGCAAAGTGGAATCAATTTGTTGTTGCCCTACAAGACGCCACCAGGCGTGATGGCCACTGACTGCTTTGACGGTCGGCTGCTAAGGATCAAAGAAAAGAAGAAGACATTAATTCTGGTTCAACAATTTGAAACATAATAACAACATTAATTCATACTAGTGATCATGTGACAATAAAATCAAATTAAATATATCATAATTATTGTTTTCTCTAATATTAATTTGATTAAATCATTCTAGACAGGGGATGAAGGATGGTAATTGTACTAATTTTGGAGAAATTATATCATACTTGCTTGTGTAGAGTTTAAATGTATAGTTGAAATACAAGTAGCTGTGAGTAGTTCTTGAGTCCCATGAGACTGTATCTGCGCTTGGCTGATCCTTTCTTGATGGCTGTATTACCAGCACTATGTTTGTGTATTGCCAAGGGGTTTGGGTTGATTCTCTTTTCCTACAACCAAATCGATCTGTTTCCATGATGTGATATCGGGACAATGTGTTTGCTTTCCTAGACAATTTTTCTCTGGTTCCCACACATATGTCTGTAAAACATCAGCTTCTGATGTCAACAGAGACTGAATAAAATGTATTTCCGGTCACCAGTTAGAGATTTACCTATATGTTACGATCGTATTGTTAAATATTAAGGCGATGTTCTCCGTAGCCAAGGTAGACTCTAGGGGCAGTCACACAACCCAAAATCAGCATAACTGTACTGAGTGAATCAACACCTCCTTCCCAAAAATTACAAACATGCAGTTTATTAGTGTTAAAACTCTTTCTTTGTGTAGTTGTTAACTCATACTGGCTACTAGTTGTTGAATCATGCTTTATTTGCTAAATGATGTGAATGTCCACCAGTGGATAAATGTAGATGTTGGGACTGGTGTAGTAAAGTGTAACGATTGTCAACTCATCAAACCCAGCACAGTTTTGGTCATACAGGTCATCTTGTCCTGGAACGTGATGAGGCTCCGACAAGAATGTGAGTGTAAACAATGAGTGTGTATCTGAATGTCAGTACGCGAATGGTAGAATGATTCGATAGAGTTGACAGGTTGGTAGTACATCACTCATACTCACACTGTTCGAATTCAAGAAGTACTGGAACTACGGTGGTCTTTTTATAACATTTAATGGGACGCACACTTGGACAGTACGTGTATGGTTACAGGAACAAATGTCGACATAGACAGTATAATGTTGATCACAGGAATATCATCTTAAGTTAGCATTCATGCTTGGCAAATATCATAATGGAGCACTCGTAAATAAGCATTCAGCGTTCCATCATGTAAATCATCTGGCTTTACTGACTGGGCACGTCAGACCATAACCAATACATAGGAAGGCTCCTAGACCTAACCTCGTCTAGCGAATATTCCTTCACGTAAAGTTCAATATATATATATATATTTCATAATATGGGAATCCCAGACATGGGTTCTCACATGTAGCAGTGATCTCTTGGTTCATCGAGCGATAGTACAGGCATCCCTTTTTCTCACTCGATAAATACAAAGTATATGAATTTCAACATGGCTGTTCTCTCTCTCATAGAGGTAATTGAATAATATCATACAATCCAGTGCTGATACATAGGAATGTCTTCTTCCTTTGAATGGATATTCTTTTTAAAAGTACCACTGTGCATCTGCTTATCAACAACGATGGCGAAGCCCAAGTTCATAATAACTTGTGGTTTTACCTTTTTATGCGAAATATAACTTTGCCATTCCTTGGCAAAAGAGAATAAACACTGGGGTAAAGTACATACAACATGTCTAAATGATTATCACTTTTCCCCATCCATATATAGATCACTATTTCGGCAAAAAGCCTGCTACAACAAAACTCGGCATCCTCACAGGATGACAGCCATGGATCACACACCTTGCTAGCGATACTTCCGCTGCATAGCCTTTGACCTTTTCCAGCGACAACCAAATTAGTTCGACTTAGAAATGCAAAGATATCCATATATAAGACAGACTCGTCCTACTCATACAAACACTACATATAAATTCAGGCCATAGATATACTGAAGCAAGAACAATCTATTCCTACCCAGCCACAGAATAAATCACAGTAGGCCTAGAGTCGTCTGCGGAGTCCGATCGAAGATGACAGAACTATTTTCAAGGGAAGCAACCCAAAAATGACTTCTCCTTAAGCACTTAAAAAAGGAAATACTTTGCTTACAAAATATTTGCGAACATAATAAGAATATAAATGTATTATATTGCAAGATAGTAAAAATTGCCCTTTACAGTCTTACCACACCTCCCGGGAAAAAAAAAAAAATTTTTTTTTTTTTTAAATACATCTAGGAGCACCGTAGAATAGGCTCACAACGCAAGAATACTGCGCAGATGAAAATATCAGGAATACCTATAATTCCTAATATGACTGGTGAGAATATATATCTCAAAATCTGAGAGAAATTGTTTCCCTACGAATAAATGTTTCCAGGAAGGTGTGATGTACGTATAATACAATTCTGGTAATTATAAAATGCATACCAAAAATTCACACTACAATCTTAAATTTATGATTTATGAAGAAACAATCATCAAAGAACAGCGGTGAATTAACATCAATAAACCGCTAAGTAGCGATACCATCATTCTATTATTAAATTACAAATGTGTATCTTAGTAAAGAAACAAAAAATAACTGTTGTAAAGTTATACATATTAAAAAGATCCAATATTTAACAGTTAAGTGGCATCATGTGGGCATCTGGACAGAATGTCCGCCATCACATTTTCTGAACCACGGATAGCTCGTACCGAAAAATGAAAAGGTTGAAGAGCGATTGCGTATCGAGTTGATCTCGAGCTCTTCAAGTTTTTACTTTGGATAGCCGTAAGAGCTTTTTGGTCAGTTTCCACTACGAAATGCGCGCCCAGAAGGAATCTTTGGAGTTTGAGAATTGACCAAACCATTGCCAATAATTCACGGTCTAAAACCGAGTAATTTCTTTCTGCAGCATTAAGTTTTCTGGATATGTACATTACAGGATGCAGAGTTCCAGAGTACTCTTGCATTAGTGCCGCTCCAATCCCAGTGGATGAAGCGTCACTACGAAGAACAAATGTCTTATCTGTTGTAGGTAACACTAAAATAGGTGGTGATGAAAACATAGTTTTGATCTTCTCTAGTGAAGATTGGCATTCATGAGACCAGTGAACCATGTTAGGCGACCCTTTCTTTAATAGTGTAGAGAGAGGTGCCATGATAGAGGACAGATTCGGAATGAAACGTCCATAAAATTGTATGAGACCTAAAAGACTTCGCACTTGCTTTTTAGTCCTAGGGATAGAGATGTTAAGTATCTTAGTGATATTATGGTCTTCTGTCTTCAAGAAACCGTGACCTACTCGATGGCCTAAGAAAGCAATTTCGCTAAAGCCAATACAAGCTTTAGATGGTTTTGCTGTCAGGTTATATTCACGCAGAGTTGATAATAATTCAACTAACCCTGAATAGTGATCTTCCCAAGTATCGCTGAAAAGACAGATGTCGTCTAGATAAGCAATGACATCTGACCGATACGATAGGATTCGACTCATCATGCGTACAAATGTAGCTGGTGCGTTCATAAGGCCGAAAGGCATAAAATTCCATTGGAAAAGGCCTCTGGGAGTAGAGAAAGCGGTAAGAGGTTTGGCGCGTTCGGATAATGGAACTTGCCAATATCCTTTAGACAAATCAAGTTTAGTGAAAAAATGCGATTTAGAAAGACGCGTAAGTAGTTCTTCTAGTAAAGGCATAGGTTCAGCATCGAACTTCGTAACTTGATTCAATTTGCGATAGTCAACGCAAAGACGTATGTTATTGTCTTTTTTTCGAACAATAACCATCGGCGAAGAATATGCAGAAGTGGATGGTTCGATTATTTGTAAATCTATCATTTCATCCAACTCCTTTTCAACCTGTGTTTGGAAATGTATAGGGATAGGATAAGGCCTAACCCTAATTGGAGTATGTTCAGTTAGAACAATGTCATGCTCAATGACATGAGTTTGTCCAGGGATGTCAGTGAGGACATCCTGAAATGTTTGTAACATAGACGAAACTTGTCGCCGTTCTCCTAGAGACAAATCAGGAGAAACAGTAACGTCTTTCCATGATTCACTAGAATGAAGTGGGATCATTGGAAGCGGGAGATTAACATCCGAAAAACTTGTTTCCTCATCCTGTATTACAGACAGTGATGAGTAATGACCATGTTTGACATGAGAATCGTCCGTTGCCTGGAAAATAGGCTGTAAATAGTCAGGACGTTCATGGAACTCCGTAAGCATATTGATGTGGAAGGTTTTATGCTTCCCGTTAATATCGACGATGTAGTCAACATCTGAAATTTTCGATATTATATCGTACGGACCTTTCCAACTAATAAGGAGTCTATTTTCACGACAAGGTAGCAAAACAAATGCTTTGTCACCAGGACAAAGTTGTCGTAAAGTTCTCTTCTTATTAGCAAATTGTCTTGCCTTCTGCTTAGCAAACTCAGAAGAGGACGTTGCCAATTTGCATGCTTCGATAATCTTTTGTCTCAGCGCGATGACATACTCGTAAGAAGATTTTGTGTCATCGTCAATATTGTCAGCTGTTATAAGATCATGCAGCAAAGACATTGGGCCGCGCGGTCGCGCGCCAAAGACAAGTTCAAAGGGCGAAAACCCTGTATGTTCATTGGGGACCTCTCTGTACGCGAAGAGGGCCGCGGGTAAAACCCTATCCCAATCCTGAGGATGATCCTCAGTTATCTTCCCTAATAAGTTCTTAAGTGTTCTATTTAGTCGCTCGACCATCCCATTGGACATAGGATGATAGATGCTACTCAAAGATCTCTCTATCTGTAGAGTAGACATTACTTGAGACATGGTATCCGATATCAGTTGGGTGCCATGATCTGATAATATTTCTCCGGGGAATCCCAGCCGAGAAAATATAAGCCAAAGAGCATCTGCAATGTCAGCGGTAGTAATGCTCTTTAGAGGGATAGCCTCTGGCCAACGTGTGCACATGTCTACACACGTTAAGATAAACTGATGTCCTCTAGCAGATTTGATCTTGAATGGACCAATGATGTCTATCGCCATTTTCTGGAATGGACGAATAGGAATATCTGCAGCCTGAATAGGCGCAGCATGACGAGGACCTTTGGATTTGACTTCTTGACATACTTTACAGGATCGACAATAGATCCGTATGTCCTTGTTCACAAAAGGCCAAAAGAAAGCCGCAAGAACTCTTGACTTAGTACGGGAAAAACCCATGTGACCAGCACACTGAGAGTCGTGTGCATGTTGTAAGATCTTAACTCTCAAATTCTTGGGTACAAGAATCTGAGAATGACTTGACTTAGTGGAGTCTTGCACCATACGTACAAGTACGCCATTCTTCATTGTAATCCAAGATTTACAATTTGAATCTTTATTCGGATCACCTTTTGTTACAAGAGTGAAGAATTTCTTAAGAGTCGGATCTTCTTCTTGTTGTTTTATAAACGAGTCACGAGAAATTACCAAGGGATCATCTCGGTTATGCACTTCATTATCTTCAACAGATGAAGTTTCAGGCATATTGAGAGCTTGAGCTCTAGTGACTACTGCATTAGCAGATTGCATATTTTGATTTTCCCAAACGGAAATTTGCTCCGGAGTGCATTCTTTGACTCCGTGAATGCGACCGATGATAAGATCAGCGATCGGATCCGGCAAAAGACATGCGTGTACATCTCCTGTGAAGAAAGGAGTAGCAATCCTAATGATAGCGGTAGAGTATTTCTCTATGGTGCCGCCAAATGTTACGCATTTGACTACTTTGCCTGTAGAATGAGAAGGATCTATGAGTGACTGCCTAACCCCAATAGTTGTGCATCCAGAATCAAAAAGTACTGAGACTGGATTGTCATTTACTAAACCTTTGTGTAAGACAAGAGAACCTCTCCCATCATGCGCGATTGACGCAGGAAGAGCGGGAAGAGGATGGCCACAGCTTAAAGTAGACACTGTGGTTGGCTCAAATAATGTTTTGCATTGGGGGCACTGAGATGCTCTCCCAAAATCAAAAGCGGCACATGCCATATTATTAGAGTCATCATTATCTTTATTTTGTTTATAGGCTTCGTGGGACTCTTGCTGTGCAGAGTTCGCCTGGTAATGAGCTTTATGTTTTTTGAATTGTGCTCTACCTCTGTTATTATTGCCTCTGTACTTATCATTGTTTCCACTATTATAACCTCTACTCGGGTTTGAATCATAGCTCCTTTGGTTACTATCATCATATTCATTATAATGAGTATCTCGGTAATTATGATCCTGTTGTCTCCATGAAGGAAAACTTGGATAGTTTCTAGAATGACTTCCTTTGCGAAAGTTCCTGTAATTATGACCACCCCTGAATCGAGGGCTGTCAGCTCTTCTCCAGGTATTCGAAGAAGAACCCTGAAATGATTGGTTACCTTGGTTCTGATAACTGTAATAGTTACCTTTTTTATTAAACTTATTTTGAGGTCCTTGGAATTTGTGAGAGTGATTAGGGTTGTATGGTGTTGCAGAAGCAACTGGCATACCTTCTTTAACCTTACTGTTGCTAATAGCTACGTCCGGATGTGCAGTGACGTATTGGGTACAATACTGTTCCATTTCTTTTAGAGACTTAGGTTTACGCTCATGTAAGAATTCGAGGAAAGGTTTATTTATACTTGACATAATCTTGTCTCTGAGTATCAAGTCCATAAGGGCTTCATAAGTCTTTTCTGTTTTGGATAGCTCAATCCAACGATCAAATGTAAGACGTGTTCTTGCAATGAATTCTGAGAATTCTACACCTGCCTCAGGCACCATTGCCTTAAACAACTTCCGATAACCCTCTTCAGACAACTGATACTTCTTTAACAAGGCTGCCCTAATAACATCATAGTTATCTTTGTCAGCCTCTTCAACCAAACTTAAACTAGTCAGAGAATCACCTTTCAGATTTTCTGATAACTGGTTAGCATATTGTGATTTGTCCACATTATGTGCTCGACACGAGCGTTCAAATCTGTTTAGCCAGAATGTTATGTCATCACTGGAAGGGTTGAACGCTGGTACCTTGACCTTGTAAGTAAAGGGTTTACCATTACCACTAGATGCTTGATTAACATTACTTATGTTTGTTAACTTTAACTTTTCTAACTCAAATGCTAAAAGTTCTTTTTGGTATTCATGTTCTCTTATTGCTTTTTTTTCTTGAGCTTCAGCTTGTAATTTTCTCTCTTGTGCAGCAGCCTGTAATTTTTTCTCTTCAGCAGCAGCCTGTAATTTTTTTCTCTTCAGCAGCAGCTTCATCTTTTCTTTTCTCTTTTTCCATTTCCATCTGGAATCTTTTTTCATCAGTCTGTATCTGCAATTTCTTTTGTTCATCCTCTCTTTGTAATTTTCTTTCCTCAGCTTCTAATTTCTTTTCTTCAATCAATGCTTTTCTTTCTTCAGCAGCCAATGCTTTGTCATATTGAGCAACTGCCCATTCTTCTAACTGCTGACCAGTCTTATCAAGAGCCCTGCCTTGTGTGATAAAATAATCCAAGGTAGACATCTTGTCTAATAAGATCAGTAATTTGCAAAAGTAAATAAATTTACTTTCTTAGTCTTAATCAAAGACTTTGTATGATAACTTTGTAACCTGTGAAAAATAGTACTTAACTATCCCAATCACTGTGGGAAACAAGCCTTACAAAGGTCTTGTATAAATCCTTATATAATAACAGCTATAAGTTGCTGGTTCACTCTATAATATAAGTGCAGTGCACCAGAAATAGTGTTTTATATCATCAACTGTGTACCTTTAGTAATAGCAATTAACTATCAGTTGATTCTTGTACATCAATTTATATGATCAACTATATTTTAAATAGTGTATGTCGATCAGGCACAAAACAAAACAGTTATACAGAAAAACATGAAAACATTTGCGGAAATGAAATAAATAAAATTGGAAAAAACAATAAAAGATAAACCGCAAGAGGATAACAAATACAAATAACGCCCCAGTATATAAATATAAATTGAGAATAGAACTGAAAGATAGAATAGGGTAGACCAACAAATTACAAACAAATCAAAACAAACTAAAGAACAGAGGAATATTACAAAAACAACAATGAGTACAGACTTCACAGCTAACACTAATAGCAACAGCTGTCGCAGCAAATTTCCAATGAAGAAAATTGCACCTATAGAAACGCACACATCAGACCCTCTATTACGTGGGATACTCTGCTGTGTGACACCGCCCAACCGAAACAACAACCCGCTGGATACAAACAAATATCACATATAAATAGTTAAACATAAATACATAAATGCATAAATAGTATGGCAATATGATACAGAAAGAATGTGTTGGAATGAAGGCTCAGTTACACTGCCTAATAGTACAGTACTGTGGTACTTTATTAAACAAATACTTCTGGTCTAATTATTTTAAATTCAACACAGAAATAGAAGCTCCATCGTTGATTTGAATGATAACAATCAATGTAGGACTTCTCAGTTCAATAACATTTTCTTTCGCAAACACTGTCAAATATTCTCCAGTCCTGATGTGTAATGTTCTATGTTTCAACCAAGCTCGCTGTGTAACACTGTCAGTTGTATGGCAAATGTCCAATGAACCAAATGTCAACAAACCCTGACCTAGTTACTGCATACTCTCGACAGGACAGGTCACGCTGACATCACTGTAGAGTTGTACTGTTGATGTATTTGTGTGTCGTAATAGACCCCAAGGAACGTCTGGTCTCAGTAGTTTACTTCTCAATATGGTCACTGTGCAGGTTGACCCAGGAAGCTGGCACACCAGTTGTTAAAACTCTTTCTTTGTGTAGTTGTTAACTCATACTGGCTACTAGTTGTTGAATCATGCTTTATTTGCTAAATGATGTGAATGTCCACCAGTGGATAAATGTAGATGTTGGGACTGGTGTAGTAAAGTGTAACGATTGTCAACTCATCAAACCCAGCACAGTTTTGGTCATACAGGTCATCTTGTCCTGGAACGTGATGAGGCTCCGACAAGAATGTGAGTGTAAACAATGAGTGTGTATCTGAATGTCAGTACGCGAATGGTAGAATGATTCGATAGAGTTGACAGGTTGGTAGTACATCACTCATACTCACACTGTTCGAATTCAAGAAGTACTGGAACTACGGTGGTCTTTTTATAACATTTAATGGGACGCACACTTGGACAGTACGTGTATGGTTACAGGAACAAATGTCGACATAGACAGTATAATGTTGATCACAGGAATATCATCTTAAGTTAGCATTCATGCTTGGCAAATATCATAATGGAGCATTCGTAAATAAGCATTCAGCGTTCCATCATGTAAATCATCTGGCTTTACTGACTGGGCACGTCAGACCATAACCAATACATAGGAAGGCTCCTAGACCTAACCTCGTCTAGCGAATATTCCTTCACGTAAAGTTCAATATATATATATATTTCATAATATGGGAATCCCAGACATGGGTTCTCACATGTAGCAGTGATCTCTTGGTTCATCGAGCGATAGTACAGGCATCCCTTTTTCTCACTCGATAAATACAAAGTATATGAATTTCAACATGGCTGTTCTCTCTCTCATAGAGGTAATTGAATAATATCATACAATCCAGTGCTGATACATAGGAATGTCTTCTTCCTTTGAATGGATATTCTTTTTAAAGTACCACTGTGCATCTGCTTATCAACAACGATGGCGAAGCCCAAGTTCATAATAAATTGTGGTTTTACCTTTTTATGCGAAATATAACTTTGCCATTCCTTGGCAAAAGAGAATAAACACTGGGGTAAAGTACATACAACATGTCTAAATGATTATCACTTTTCCCCATCCATATATAGATCACTATTTCGGCAAAAAGCCTGCTACAACAAAACTCGGCATCCTCACAGGATGACAGCCATGGATCACACACCTTGCTAGCGATACTTCCGCTGCATAGCCTTTGACCTTTTCCAGCGACAACCAAATTAGTTCGACTTAGAAATGCAAAGATATCCATATATAAGACAGACTCGTCCTACTCATACAAACACTACGTATAAATTCAGGCCATAGATATACTGAAGCAAGAACAATCTATTCCTACCCAGCCACAGAATAAATCACAGTAGGCCTAGAGTCGTCTGCGGAGTCCGATCGAAGATGACAGAACTATTTTCAAGGGAAGCAACCCAAAAATGACTTCTCCTTAAACACTTAAAAAAGGAAATACTTTGCTTACAAAATATTTACGAACATAATAAGAATATAAATGTATTATATTGCAAGATAGTAAAAATTGCCCTTTACAATTAGGTTTGACAAACAGCTCCATGGTAAGAGATAAATACCCCTATCACGAAGTGGATTAAGGTTTAGAGTGTGTCTGAGTATACAGACAAGACCCTAGAATGAGAAAGACTGAGAAGATAGATTTAGAAGAGAAAAGATAGTGAAAGTGGACAAATGAGACAATTGGCTTCGAGGGTGAGAACCGAGATTGACTCTCCCTCGCCACTTCTGACGTATTGGATAGCTATAGGCTCACCACCTCTGACTACTACTAAATGAGATAATAATAATAAATTCTTTAAGCGCCAAACACGGCGCATAAGGCAGAAACCAGTGCTCTCCAGGTTGTTCGTTGTGACGCCACTCCTCTTAGCTCTTGCACATTATTTAGGCCCAACGTTCTTCCTTTTCTTATTATTGTTCTTCTGAGTGTTTCTTTTGGTCTTCCTTTTTTCCTCTTACCCTCAGGAACCCAAGTGAGCGCCTGTAGTGGTATTCTGTTGTTTTGCATTCGTAGGACATGACCGATATATGACCATCGTCTTTTCCTTATATAGTTGGAGACATATTTCTGCCTAGAGTCTTCTCTTATTTGTCGATTAGTCTTGAATTCTTTCCAACTGATGTTCATGAGTTTTCTAAGACATTTGTTCTCGAATGTATTCAGCTTGTTCTCCAATGATTTTGTTATTTTCCAACTCTCACAGCCGTATGTTAACACTGAGATAACATTTGAATTAAACAGACGAAGCTTGGTATGTATATTCAATGATCGTAATTTCCACATGTTAGATAATCTATTGAAGGCGCTAGCTGCCAAAGCAATTCTAGTATGGATTTCTCTTGTTGTGTCACCATCCTGAGTCATTTTACTGCCTAAATAATTGAAACTTTCAACTTTCTGTAGTTTTTCCCCGTTCAAGATGATATCAAAGGTCTCGTTAGAAAATTTCATAACTTTAGTTTTAGAGGCATTTATTTGGAGACCTATTTTAACCGAGAGATGACACAAATTATTTACTGATTCTTGGGATTGTCTGGGTGTTGAACTTAAGAATGCTAAATCATCTGCGAAATCCAGGTCCCCCAGGAATTTTCCATTTGTCCATTTTATACCTAATTGTTCATTGTGGGTATAGTTTCTCATAACCCAATCAATAGCTATTTGTTGCTGTCATTTTTGACGGAGTCATCTGTCAAGTTATTTGCTTATGTTTTTATCATAAGAATAATTGTGTCTTTACCTGCGATGTCAGGTTGATTAGGGGTTGTCTTCCCTTGTTTATTCATTCATTGTGTTTGACCTTTAGGGTCAAAGGTAGACAGTTCGGGCGTATGCCCATGGGCAGGTTTTTTTAAGCGGGAGTTGAGTTAGACTTCCGGCAAGCCGGGGAGGGTCCTGGTTTCTGAAGGGACGAGAGTCCATTGTGTTTTTCGGGGAGAATCTTCGAAGTGGCTGCGATGGCAGTTTTTCCCCAGTGAATCTCTGTGCGTTGGAATGACAGCAGAGTTCCTTGTTAAGTTCCGTGGATTCTGTTACAGGTAATACCGACTTTTTCCATTACTATGCTTTCGGTAGCAGAACATGTTAGAAGATTGCCTAGTCTGTGAACTGCAGCTCACCGGTCCTCCATTTCAGAACTTATATGTTGTGCTCAAGGTAGCCATCCAAGACTATTAGTTTTCATACCATCCAGAAATCCAGTGACGAAGATATATTGTGGGAGCCGCAGATTGGCGGCATATTTATGTCTACAATAAGCATTACTGCAGGGTTGATGGTAACCTGCTTATCAGAAGTACACAGCTGACGTCAGAACGAGGCCTGTGTTTTCGGCTATTATACTACAGCCTGATAATGTGCAATTGGCGGGGAATGCCAAGTTGCACCTATGTGTCAAAGTGATTAAGGTATCTGACGCGTTTAGTCAGTAATCCCAGGGCGACGCCACGAACTGTCCTTATTGAAGAACATTGTATTGACCATGCACGAATATTCAAATGTTTACCAGCTTGCTGAATGCCTAATGTATACCTATCGATTTCCGGTCAGCATGACCTTGTTTACACTGACTTTTCCTGTTGATACCATGTGTGTTCTCGTCAATAAATGTTTTGAAACGTGCCGGCAGTGTCCAAGCATCCTTGACTACTGCATGTGAGTGTATGGGTTGCAGGGTCTACATATATACGAGCCTAAACACATTCGCGCCTTCATTCGCACCCACACTCAGTTCATCATCCGCTCGCACTACACACCTAACAACATGTATACTGTCTTGGGCCAGTGATCACCTCAACAAGAGAAAGTACAGTTACATTTTTGGTGGACCAGTTACGTGGGCTCTTCTGATACATTTCTGGTGGACAGAGCGAGCAATTAACATTATTGATGACATTAATGTGGTCCAGAAATTTACATTTCATGGGGCTATTTTCGTGAGAAAGGAAAAGTACACCTTACATTTGTGGGTTTAAGCCGGACAGAGCGAGCAATTAACCTTGCCGTGGACTTATGCTACACTTATTATGCCCCCAGGGTTGTCCAGAAATTTACATTTCTACATGTGCTCTACATGTCTTCATGAGGAACAAAGTGGGGACAATGAGAATAACCACACATACTCTATCCTTCTCAGAAAGTTTTGCGTGATAATTTCTCGCAACATCGTTTTTTATTTCAATAGTTTTATTAAGCAAGGGAACTGTTGGTCATTGCATTTGCGCGTGAGTATCGAGTGCAGTTAGTTTTACTTTTTTCTTGTGTATTTTGCGCTGGACTGCGCATGACGTGGCGTTGTTTTGGTCGATCGGTTCGCCCACCAATAGTGGGGTGAGCGATTTGGAATGGCGAAAGAGATGCCTCGTTGAAGAGGGGATCTCCGCTATTTTTTGTTCTGTCAGGGATGTGTAGTCCTCTTATGGATATTTCGTTTATTCGGGATAATACCTCTAGTGTATTTTGCACATGCCGGAAGGGCGTGATATTTTCCTGTATTTC
>JAMPIV010002538.1:0-70000 GCA_024509875.1 Oreohelix idahoensis
GGTGGGTGGTGGGGGGTGTGTTTTTGGGGTGGTGGGGGTTGGGTGGGGGGGAGGATGAATGATTGTGGGGATAATAGATTTTGTTATGGGGGTTATAGGGATTTGGATTTTGGTATTAGTTATTGGGGATAGGATTGTTGGGTTTGGAGTGTGTGGTATGGTGTTGTGTGTTGAAGTGTTTTTGTGGAAATGTGTTTTTGAGGTTGGTATATGTGTTAATTGGTTTTTTTATATTGTATAGGCGATTGCTTTTTAGTTTATGGTGTGTTAGGGTATGTTGTGAATACTATGTTTTTTCACTGTGGTGGGGCTTAGGGAGGGCCTGTCTTGGTGAGTTTGGATAATGCATCTGTTTAGCCAGTATATATCTGTAGTGGTGGCCGTTTGGATATGGGGACACTGTAGTTGTCCTAGGCAGCTTTTCATCCGCCTATGTTGTCATGATTTTTGGGTAATTTAAGTAATTGGGGTTTTATAGGTTGTTTGTGGGGTAATGCCCAATGTTTATGATGCTTGTTAGGTTTTGGTTCGTTAGCAAATTTGTTATGGATATTACAAACAGCTTTGATATGGTTGGTCTCTTGGTTGAGAAATAATGGGTTTAATTAGTGTTTTGATAATAAGGAAGATTTTGTGCATATGTTTGTTTCATATCAATCGAGCGACTGTGAATGGTTAATAAAAATGTCCACTCCAGTTTCTAAAATTTTTCGACATTGAGTCACGCAAGTGCTAAAATCGAGCTGGAATTAAGGTGGAGGGGATGGGTTGAGAACTTGGGTTTTAAACAAAAATAAGTTATTGGAGGCAGATTTCTTTTGTGTCATTGGGTATTAGGGTGGCGTTGGTTTATGAACCAAGCGTGTTTTTTTCTTATAAAAACATTATTTGACAGGGGGACGTAAGGTAGGGTAAATCATACTTGACTGAGAGCTGAGTATAAATTTGACTTTAGGGTTGTAGATTGTGAAAGTTAGGGGGGGAGTAACGGTGATTGGATGAATGAAATCATATTGGCAGGACAAGATGCGTATTTTTGCCATTTTCGTTACAAGACTGTCCAGAGGGACAGTGGTTTAGTGCCTGTGGAGAAGTTGTTTCCAGAAGATAATACATAATTTTAGTGGGACGCCATCATATACGCCAGCAGCTCAGCTGAGTTTTGCTGGCATTTATAATGTAATTCTCAATTCTGAATTCTGGTAAAATGGAAAGTATTTCTTTGTACATTTTTTTAATATTTCGAGTGATTGCATGCATACTGCCATATCATTTAAAATGATTACGACAAGTAAGTGCTCGCTCTTAATCCCCAGCCCAATTTCAGGGTCTAGAGACAAACCAAATATATAGACGCCTACTAAAATCTATGGAAGGAGGGATCTATTGTGAAGATCAGTGGAACATATCACCTATTTAGCTGCAATGAAGGAAACTATTGAACATATCTCAGATGCCAACATGTACGTCTTGGGGAACTTTTTAAGTACTATGTGAAATTCAACTGGGTAAGATGTGCAATGTGGTCAGACAAATCTGACCCAGTCTGTGTGGTGTTGTTGTGTTGTGTATGTGGTTGTGTCAGAAGTTCTCAGGTAAGAGGTTAGAGTTCCTGACACATGCCATAAGTTAAAAACTTTTATTTCAGTACATTGTGATCTTTCTGTTTGGCAACGGAAAGAGGTATTAATGCTGTTGGTTTGAAATATCACAAGCGGGACCAGTTGCAGTGCAACATTGTGTCAGAGCAGTGAATAGTGTTCCAGTACGGAGAGGAAGGGGACTTCTTGTACAGATAACTACGTTACGGTCGAGTAAGTTAGATACTGGCCTGCTGGAAATTCACCCAGGACGGATTCAGCAACTAATTTACCCAAGGTATTGCCTACGGACGGGGGACTTAATTCACCATCTATTTGGGGGACAGTACCAGGCGTTGGAGAGGGTATAAATACCTTGATATTTTAAGTCAATGCTTGGGAGAATTGGTATCACGGACTGGGGGTTATATTTGAGGGTAGACCACAACCTGGAAGTAGGTAACAACAATTAATAGTTCTCCTGGGAAATGGGGGAAATTTAATTAAGATTAACCAGGATCTTATAACTATGCTGGTAATACACATTCCATTTTATTTTGTACATTATTATGGGTGCTAATTCCATGTTTAACTCCATTTTTTCATAATGTTGTACCAACAAAACATTTGGTTCAAAACAAATATAATTTTAACAATCAAGAATTAATATTTTAAAACTCTAAAACAGCCTGTAGTTATTTTAGCAACGTTGTGTTATAACTTTATTATTATATCAGTGGGGTTATTAAATATCTGCATGTATTTGTAATTGGACAATCTTGAGGATAATTAGCTTTAGGACTATTTCTTTTCAGTACCCTATAGGGGCGCTAGCGTAGGGGTTCTTACAACACCGCTAATTGTGATATCAGTTATTCATATTTGATCAAAATTGGGCATCACGGCATTGATGTAGGATTTATGGTCTTGACCGGGTAATAATTGGATCATTTGAATTAACTCGAGTTGCACTGGATTTACTTTTACCAAAAATTGGAGTGTCATTACGACCAGGGATTGGCTAATGTTTTTTCCTGAGCCGAATAAGCTCTTAATGGGTACCTCCGAATTCGGCTAGTATCTGCCTGAATGGCGAGGGACACCTGTCTCTGTACAAGAAAAGGGATATTCACGTAAAATCAATGTCAGGATAGACACTAACAATAACCTGAGATTTCGCCACGAGTATTAGCGGGCGTACGAAAAAAAAAAAAAGTACGCTAGACATTTTTAACGTAGCTACATTCATATTAGTTGAGAAAAAAAGATATGTTTGAGGTCGTAAGTGGTAGTAAGAAGGGCCTTCTGTAATTCGCATCAACATTTATCTCAGGAGCCTTCACAGCTGACCTCATTCATTACACTAGGTAACATCTCAACCATACAATACCATCAAAACCACTACACAGACGTAGCTGATGTAATTGTTGTCCCTCTCTTCTACTGGTTTGAAGCAATGATCGTAGGTACGACGGGGCATTGTTAGATAGAATTGTGTGAGTCAGCTTGGCTTTTTTGTAGAGAAGACTTTTTTTTTAGCGACAGTATTTTTGGTTCTTTTCCTGTCCTTGTGTGTGGTGTCGTGCGATTATCGGTGATCAGACGTACTGCTCTCTTTTGCAGGGAGTGCAGTCTCTTCGAGGTGGAAGCAGGGCAACAATCCCATAGTGTAGAGCAGTAATCTAGATGTGTCTGTATATGTGAGGTGTAGAATAATAGTCTAGTTGATTTAACACCTATAAAAGAACTCGAAAAGATTACTTGCCTCCAGCCAATGACAGATAGAAGAGACTGCAGGGCTCAGCAACAGGCCGAAAAATTCAAAAGACTAACAGACCACCCAATGTGCCATAGAATAAACGCTCTTAGAAGGCAAAGACTGAAACGAAGTAATTTTGTAGAATCAACCAAACTACAAATGAGAGCAGTATCCATAGATGAAATATCCACTGTTAAACCCATCTACACTGCATACAAGCTTCCAGTTTGGAAACAAAATCGTTGCCCTAAAATGATAGAAAACATTCCTGGAATTGAATGTAAAAAGAGCCAAACTGCAACAGATAGAAAATCCATAGCGACAAAATACATAGAGACACATTATCCACACAACACCTGGACCCATGCATACACAGATGGATCAGCAACAAATGCAACAGAAAATGGAGGTGGGGGTGTCTTTCTGACCTTAAGCACTGGTGCAGAAAAAAGGCTGTCAGTGGCGATAGGACGATTCTCCAGCAACTTCAGAGCAGAGGCAGAGGCCTTTAAAACTGCAGCAGAGGTTATATTGACAGAAGAAAGCGCAAAGAGACAAGTGGCTTTCTTTACTGATGCACAGTCAGTAATTGCAACGTTGAAAAGCCAAAATAATACAGACCTGGATGATCTCAGAGTAGTGCTCCACAAACTTTGTCAACGATTCAAAAGTGTTGTGATCCAATGGATCCCATCTCATTGTAACATCAACGGTAATGAAGAGGCTGACAGAATGGCAAAAGAAGGTTCACATCTACCTCAGCCTGATGCAAACATAACTGTTGAGAAGGCAAAGAGTTTTATCAGAATCAGTTACAGAAACAAATGGAATGTAGAACATCCAGGGCACACACAGAATGATGCTTACTACCAGCTCCACAGAAGAGAACAAGTGGTAATCTTCAGACTCCACACTGGCCACAACAGATTGAGATACCATCTATTCAACAAGCTAAAGATAGGAACTACCGATCAGTGTAACTGTGGCACTGATAAAATGACTGCTGAACATCTGCTTCAAAGTTGCCCCTTATATGTGGTACAGAGAAAATGCATATGGCCGACGCCAGCTTCTTTCGTGGAAAAGCTTTACGGGGATTCAAATAGCCTCAAACTGACTACAGTTTTTTTGAGAACATTCAAGTGGACGTCTGAGAGTGTACGAAGAAGAAGAAGAAGAAGTTTAGTGGATTAGGGCTGTCGCGAGGTGTTTTGAGGAGATAGGACAGCTTGAATGGAATGGAAGAATAAAGATAATAATGTCTTATTGATAGCTTCCGAGTTAGAAGAAACTGCCTCTCCTCGGGAAATAGTGTACTAGAAATTTACTTAAAAGAGAATTCTGGTACCTAAACAGGATAATTCCTGGACGATAATTTCTTCGTCAGGAATCCTACAAAAGGACTGTGTAAAGCACATAAGGTTGAGAGAGAGGTTTGGTGTCCAGCCACATTCAAAATATCCCGACCCAATAGAAATTAATTGACATATGGCTGAGCCCCCAGGGTGTAGATTTATATTTAAAACAAAAATACAGCCCAAATAAAGTTAACAAAAGAAAAAAACAACAGACACTGTTAAGTTAAATTGAATAAAAGGGTATAAAATCTTACATCTCTGAATTTACATATAAATATGAAAAAAGTTTAGCTCTACTGTTTATTTTTAAAAAAACAACTAGTGTTGTCATCATATGGACAGTAGATCTCTTCTATGGTAGTTTTGCTGGTAGGTGTTAATACTCATCTCCTCAAGGACTGTAGTAGCTGCGGAGATGATTTGTGTTCGGACTCTCTTGGTTTTGTATGCTCCAGCACTTTGGTCTCATAAACAGTTCTATGGGTTCAGAGGGTGTCAGAGTTTGTTTCCCTGGACTCAGTGCACATCACAGATAAGGATGGGGTAAGTCACCTCTGCTGAATACCTCTTCTGCTTATGGGATGTGTGGTATGGTTACTGGGTGATAGGATATGGTTGGGTATGATAACCTATTTGATAGGGTATGGTGGGTAAGGGTAATCTTTGGTACCATGGACTCGTACCCTGGACCTGGTTTAGGTATCTGGTAACCGCAACCTGGTTTAGTATCTGGTAACCGCAACCTGGATTTTTACTTTGTAACCGCAACCTGGGTGGACTGGAAACAATTAAGTACCGTTAGTGGTTTCAAGAGCAGTCATCTCCTAAGTCTGATGGCCGGTAAGCGTCCATCAAATAGTAAATTAACACAATGATAACTATCCTTATTTATGAAATACTCTTTCTTAACTGACATTATAGCATATCTTGAGTTCTCAGTCTCTATCTGGCTTTCTGCTTATTTACAGCAGTGGTTTTCCCCATGTGGCAATGAGTTTCACAAACTGTGACATATGGGCTGGGGTCATCAATTGGTTGAGAACCACTGGTTCACCTAGTGCCCATAGAGCAGTATTTTAATTTTGGGTCTCTGTCAACAATGGTTTGAGAACCACCGGGTAATAGTTTCCCATGTTGCTTTAACCTGTTGGGGTGTCATTGCTGCCAAGGTCTGAGAACCAATGATTTACATTCTTGCTTACTCGAGCAGTAAATCATGTGGAGGGTAGTCATGGTCTCAAGGCTTGAGAACTACTGACTTACATTTTGTCAGTCAAAGTGGTAATTTCATTAAATAGTTAAATACTTGTAAACATTCTTAAAGTCCTGGTTCCTGTAGAAAATAACATTCACATAACTGATAATAAAATAGTTCTTCAATCATCAAACATGGTATGTGCATAAGATTGCATTAAATACATATAAAGAACATTCCATGATGCAAAAATTAATGTCCCATATTTGATAAAGGGAGAAGAAGTGATTGAGAACATTTGTATCAAGCTTGTGGTCTTGACAGAGAACACTGAAGCCTTATAAGAAATAGAAAATAGAAGCACCACAAAGACACTTCTGTTTTGCTTGGATCAATATGCAAATTCCAAAGTAACAACAATAATAAACATCATATTATTTAACCCTGTCTTATTTCTGCCAGGCTGTGAAATAAAGATCAGTGGTTAATTAGGTCTAGGACCTCAGCAAACTCATACATTAGTTTGAGTGATCTGTAAATATGCAAATAACAATTATTGTCACTGAAAATGGAAATGCATTTAAACTTTACAAAAAAGTTTCTGCAATAACAAGCTGTGGATAAACATATGACTATTCATGTTATAAAATCAGCAGTATTAGTTAGATCTACTTACTTCGCTCAACTGAATTCACTTTTCAAGTGGAAAGACTTAGGCATGGCCAGGGCCCCTATTATTGTTTAGGTGTGTCCTTTGGGGCCGTGTGAATCCTGAGGCTAGCGAATACTGTGAAATCTAAAAACTAGAGAGAGAGACTTTTTCATTATAAGAATGAAAAAGATATGTGAAGGGAATTTGTTACAATCTAGCCAGAGATTTTTGGTTTCTTGTCAAATGATAGGAGAAATTTGTAGAGGGATAAAATAATAGACATAAGAAAAAGTCGGGGAGAGTCGTTTCACGACAAGGGCCTATTCTGAGGGGTTTTCAACTTTTGAGCCAAGATAGTGTGGTCAATCATGTCAAATGCTTTTTTGAAGTCAACAAAAACAGCACCACTTAATTTTCCATCATTTACGTTCGGACATGCCAGTTGTCTGCCATTTTGGTCAGAGCTGTGTGACAGGAATGTTTGGATCTGAAACCTGATTGACTACCAATGAGCAGTTTGTTTGTTGTTAAGTGTTGAAATGTGGTGTTGTAAATGTGTTTCTCTAGTGGTTTTGAAAGAGATGATAGAAGGAATATTGGTCTGTAGCTGTTGGGGTCGCTATGTAAGCCTGATTTATAGAGGGGATACACTTTGGCAGATTTAAATGCTGTGGAGAAGTAGTTGTGTGCAATACATTGGTTGTACACATAGGTTAAGGAGTCGCAAATTATGGGCGCAGCGTAACGTAGAATCTTATTGCTGATACCATCAAGCCCAGATGAATTGTTGTTTTTTAATGCCAAGATATATTTGAGAACTTCATGTACTGTTAGAAAAGGAATATGTCTTAGATCTGTTATGGTGTGTTCAGTGTTGCAGAAGGCTGTCAATTTACTAATATCACAGTCCATTGGCTTCAGTGTCGACTTGAGATGGCTAATTTCTGTTTTGAAGTGGTTGCTAAAATGAGTTGCCGTGAGGGAGCAGCTTTTTGGTAAAGAGTTTAGTGACTTTGATTTGTGTGTTAGTGTTCTAATGGCTGACCAGACTTCATTACTGTATGCTTTGTCTTGAATCATCTTTCTGAAATGTAGTTTCTTTTCCTGACGAATGAGGTAGTGTACTTTGTTTCTAAGCATCCGATACCTGCTGAAATCTTTGAGCTTATGTGCTTCGTCCCGCTCTCTCATTGTTGATAATATTTCGTTGGTTATCCATGTGGTTTTTCTGATGTTTTTGACACGAACCTACTTTATAGGAACATGTTTGTTGAATACGTTGTTGAAAGTTTGTGTCCAGTATGTTATGGCTTCTTCTGGATGCGGAAGTTGATACACGTATGAGAGAGGGGATATTTGTAAATCTAGTAGGAATAATTGAAGGTTAAAGTTTTTGAAATTTCTGTAATTGACTGTGATGAGTTCCGTTTTAGGTGCTTTAAACCCCTTCCTCGTTCAGGTACAGCAAATAGGATAGTTGTCACTTAATGATGTCTGTGTGACTGTGCATTCTATAATGTTGTCTGGACAGGTCGTATAGATATGATCAATTAGTGTAGATGATGAGTCTGTTACTCTCGTGAGTTGATTGACTAACTGTATGAGGTCGTATGAGATGATGATGTCATTCCACGTGTTGTTCGGTTTGCGAAGGTCAATATTAAAATCCCCCAGTTGAATAATTTCCTTCGAAGAAGCCCAAACGTTGTCCATCATCCGTGAGAATGTGTCAAACGATACAGTAGAAGATCTAGGATTTCGGTACAGGTAACCAATTAAAACGGGGGTCAGGTTGCTGAGTTTTATTTCCAGCCATAAACATACAATGCCAGTATGTTCAAGATCATCACGTAGTTAAATAGATAGATAGATAGATAGATAGATAGATAGATAGATAGATAGATAGATAGATAGATAGATAGATAGATAGATAGATAGATAGATAGATAGATAGATAGATAGATAGTTAGATAGATGGATAGATAGATAGATAGATAGATAGGTAGATAGATAGATAGATAGATAGATAGATAGATAGATAGATAGATAGATAGATAGATAGATAGATAGATAGATAGATAGATAGATAGAATAGATAGATAGATAGATAGATAGATAGATAGATAGATAGATAGATAGATAGATAGATAGATAGATAGATAGATAGATAGATAGATAGATAGATAGATAGATAGATAGAATAGATAGATAGATAGATAGATAGATAGATAGATAGATAGATAGATAGATAGATAGATAGATAGATAGATAGATAGATAGATAGATAGATAGATAGATAGATAGATAGACATTTATTTTAACTTATAATATTTCATATTTTCTCCAATCCAACCTGCAAGTCTGGAAGGAAGAGCTGGAGAAGAGAGGGAAGGTCATAAGCAGCTCTAAAACAAAATCCATGGTGATATCACGAGAAGAAAGAAAACATCAGATTAAGCTGGGAGAACAGGTCCTGGAGCAGGTCGACCACTTTAAATACCTCGGAGCTATTATAGACCGAAAGGGAGGCATCAAAGAAGAGTTGGCCACTCGAAAAGCAGCAGCTGGGAAGTAATATTTCATATTTACAGTGTCGAAAAGAGAATGAGGAATGTAATGCTTGGGGCGAGTGCTGCTCTTCGTTGACATGCGTAAGTGACCCAACCTTTCGCAGAAATGCTTTCCGCTGCAAAAGCAAGGTATTTATCACTAATTTGTGTTTGATATATTGGTAATG
This sequence comes from Oreohelix idahoensis, assembly GCA_024509875.1. Classification (NCBI taxonomy): domain Eukaryota; kingdom Metazoa; phylum Mollusca; class Gastropoda; order Stylommatophora; family Oreohelicidae; genus Oreohelix; species Oreohelix idahoensis. Next base: position 9,282 of record JAMPIV010002538.1, read on the forward strand.
CAATAACATAATATCGCAGATATCAAACTGAAATCAAGGACAGAACATTTTCGGCTAAATCTTTATTCAAAATCATGAGAAAAATACAAACATCTAAACAATTAGTTCACACATTCATTCTGACAATCATTAAACTTCCACGTTAAGTGCTGGTCAATAGTGATCCCTAGAACTTTGTGTTCTGTTACATGTTCAATTTGTATTGATTCCGCGTGTAGCTGTAGCGATCTTTTGGTGCAGCTTAGGAGTTTCTGTCTGGTTGTAATCAACATAGATTTCGTTTTTGCTGGGTTTACTCGCATACAATTCATACAACTCCATTTTGTTAGATTGTGTCCATCGCTTTGAAGAGTCATTTCAAGTGCCACGCAGTCATTGTCACTAGTGTAGATAGTACAATCATCTGCAAAGAGGTCACAAGTTGAATATTTTAGATGTAGGGGCAGGTCGTTGATGATCATTGCGAAGAGTAGGGGCCCAAGAATAGAGCCCTGCGGTGCTCCTGTATCTATCTTCGAGAAATCTGATGTCGAGTTGTTGTGAAGCACTAACTGTTGTCGATCTGCCAGGAAAGATTTGATGATGTTTAGTGGATTAGGGCCTGTTCTTAGGGTTTCAATCTTTTGAGCCAAGATAGTGTGGTCAGTCATGTCAAATGCTTTTTTGAAGTCAACAAAAACAGCACCACTTAATTTTCCATCATTTACGTTCGACAGCCAGTTGTCTGCCATTTTGGTGAGAGCTGTGTGACAGGAATGTTTGGGTCTGAAACCTGACTGGCTATCAATGAGCAGTTTGTTTGTTGTTAAGTGTTGAAATGTCGTGTTGTAAATATGTTTCTCTAGTGGTTTTGAAAGAGATGATAGAAGGGATATTGGTTTGTAGCTGTTGGGATCGCTATGTGAGCCAGATTTATAGAGGGGATACACTTTAGCAGATTTAAATGCTGTGGGGAAGTAGTTGTGTGCAATACATTGGTTGTACACATAAGTTAAGGAGTCGCAAATGATGGGCGCAGCGTAACGTAGAATCGTATTGCTGATACCATCAAGCCCAGATGAATTGTTGTTTTTTAATGCCAAGATATATTTAAGAACTTCATGTACTGTTAGAAAAGGAATATGTCTTAGATCTGTTATAGTGTGAGACCCCGTCAGTTTACTAATATCACAGTCCATTGGCTTTAGTGTCGACTTGAGATGGCTAATTTCTGTTTTGAAGTGGTTGCTAAACTGAGTTGCCGTGAGGGAGCAGCGTTTTGGTAAAGAGTTTAGTGACTTTGATTTGAGTGTTAGTGTTCTAATGGCTGACCAGACTTCTTTACTGTTTGCTTTGTCTTGAATCATCTTTCTGAAATGTAGTTTCTTTTTCCTGACGAATGAGGTACTGTACTTTGTTTCTAAGCATCCGATACCTGCTGAAATCTTTGAGCTTATATGCTTCGTCCCGCTCTCTCATTGTTGATAATATTTCGTTGGTTATCCATGGGGTTTTTCTGATGTTTTTGACACGAACCTGCTTTATAGGAACATGTTTGTCGAATACGTTGTTGAAAGTTTGTGTCCAGTATGTTATGGCTTCTTCTGGATGCGGAAGTTGGTACACGTATGAGAGATGGGATATTTGTATATCTAGTAGGAATAATTGAAGGTTAAAGTTTTTGAAATTTCTGTAATTGACTGTGATGAGTTCCGTTTTAGGTGCTTTAAACCCCTTCCTCGTCCAGGTACAGCAAATAGGATAGTGGTCACTTAATGATGTATGTGTGACTGTGCATTCTATAAGGTTTTCTGGACAGGTCGTATAGATATGATCAATTAGTGTAGATAATGAGTCTGTAACTCTCGTAAGTTGATTGACTAACTGTATGAGGTTGTATGAGATGGTGATATCATTCCACGTGTTGTTCGGTTTGCGAAGGTCAGTATTGAAATCCCCGGTTAGAATAATTTCATTCGAAGAAGCCCAAACGGTGTCCATCATCCGTGAGAATGTGTCAAACGATACAGTAGAAGATCTAGGATTTCGGTACAGGTAACCAATTAAAACGGGGGTCAGGTTGCTGAGTTTTATTTCCAGCCATAAACATTCAATGCCAGTATGTTCAAGATCATCACGTAGTTACATAGATAGACAGACAGACAGACAGACAGACAGACAGACAGACAGACAGACAGACAGACAGACAGACAGACAGACAGACAGACAGACAGACAGACAGACAGACAGACAGACAGACAGACAGACAGACAGACAGACAGACAGACAGACAGAAAGACAGACAGACAGACAGACAGACAGACAGACAGACAGACAGACAGACAGACAGACAGACAGACAGACAGACAGACAGACAGATAGATAGATAGATAGATAGATAGATAGACAGACAGACAGACAGACAGACAGACAGACAGACAGACAGACAGACAGACAGACAGACAGACAGACAGACAGACAGACAGACAGACAGACAGACAGCTAGACAGACAGACAGACAGACAGACAGACAGACAGACAGACAGACAGACAGACAGACAGACAGACAGACAGACAGACAGACAGACAGAAAGACAGACAGACAGACAGACAGACAGACAGACAGACAGACAGACAGACAGACAGACAGACAGACAGACAGACAGACAGATAGATAGATAGATAGATAGATAGATAGATATTTTAACTTATAATAGTTCATGTTTACAGTGTCGAATGGAGAATGAGAAATGTAACGTTGGGCGCACTTGTTGCTCTTGGTTGACATGCGTAAGTGACACAACCTCTCGCAGAAATGATTTCCGCTGCAAAAGCAAGGTATTTATCACTAATTTGTGTTTGATATATGGGTAATGCAATAACATAATATGGTAGATATCAGACTGAAATCAAGGAACAAACATGAACGTAAGGCTAAATCTTTTTTCAAAAGCAATGGAAAAATACAAAGAAACAATTAGTCTCACACATTCATTCCGACAAATTAAATTTTATACATATATAATATATATATTCATTACTTAGAATCAGAATCGAAACAGAGTCAATGAACAAAAAGTCGGATAAGAAATTGAATTTTTTGATATTTGGGTATATAGAAGAATCTCATGGAAAGAGAAGAAAACAAATTATTGAGGTCCAAGTAAAATAGATTAGAATCAGAATTAAAGAGAGAGATAAAAATGATACAGCTTATATATTTTGATCATGACAAAATAACCACCTTATTGAAGTCCACAATAGCAGGAAGAGTCCATTAAAACGTGCAAGAGGAAGACAAAGCTTTAAGATGATGGATAACATTGTCCTACTGATAGGTTAAGAGCTATTTTTAGGCCGTCTAAGTAGAGAGGATAGTGATAAGTACGTGAGAAAAGATGTGAGAAATAGATTTCACAGGTGATAATTTAGGGAACATAATATGTCTATGGAATGAGTTTCTCTATTCCAGCCTATCTATACTACTATTCTTTAGAACAAGACAACCTTGCCCTCCCTATACACATAAATATAAGCTTAACTACACACAAAAAAAACTATCTGACAACACGACACACAAACGTGAAAAACTATGGTTAATTGGGTATGAGTCTGACCAATACACAATGTTAAGTTTTCTTTGTTGTTTATTATCATTAAACTTGACAACACCAAATATCTAAAGAAAGATCAATTAAAATCAGATTTACATACATATGAAAATAGCAGAATAAATGTGCTCTGGAGAAGAAAAAAAAACCCAAAAAGTTAATAATCCAAAGGTCAAAGGTTAGCACTATGTTGCAGAGTAGGCAGTAAAGTAAACAGGTTCCTACTATATGCTACCCAGTAAAGTTAATAAGTTTAAGCGAATCAAATTTTGGTAAAGTCTCTGTAACAAAGAAAATTATTCACTCTTCCCTTCATACAGCTGTCACCGTGCCGTGTGGTTATAAAGACTGGTCCAAAAGGCACCGATTGGTATAATGTGACAGTGCAGGGTCTTTCTTTATAAAGTAAACTAGGTGACAGATGGCAGGCCTAGTTGTTGTATGTTCAAGTTGTCAATTTACTTGATTGACTCATCTTCCAAGTAAGAACTATCTCTTATGGATTGGCCATCACCGCCAGAGATTGCGATTCCTGGATGAGATATGGTTCGTTTCTTTTATTTCACTGGACTCGTTCTTCCCTCCTAATGTTGTTGTACAGTGACTACACCGTATAGCAGAGTTTCTTGATATATATATATATATATATATATATATATATATATATATATATATATATATATATATATATGTGTGTGTGTGTGTGTGTTTATAACTTTTTCACGCACCCCCTCCATTACCTTTTACAACGCAAACAAACTGGTGTGGTGTGAATCCAAATTTATAACAATTTTATTTACATAATACAAAATCCAAAATGTCCAACAGAGTGCATATAAACATAAATCTCCATTTCCATCTATACCTCCTGTCCCTGATTCAATAGATTTTCAAAGATAACCAAATTTTCTCTTCTGCATACTCTTGGTTATCTATCTACATTATTTTCTGCATACATTTTATCCTCCTTTACTACCTATATGTTCAGGACTCTTCCCAGAGCCTCCCTAAGTCAATGGGAGCTTATTCTCTCCAGTATTGACTCTGTCAATCCTAACTCAAATAATGGCATCGTAATCAATTTCTAGTTCATACACAACAATTCTACAATGTCAAGTACATCTGTAGTGGCACCGATACTTATGCTGAAATGAGAGAGCGCATGAATCATTTTATTGCTGTCATTGCGTTGCAAGTACCCTTGCTCAGTTATTCTTATGAAGGACTATGCCTCATTACTCAGTTGTATAACAGCCTTTCCTGGCTATCAGTTGATCATAGTTAACCACTTTGCATATAATTGTGCATTATTTTCAATGTCTCTGCTTCTTGAGCCCTACTTTTATTGTGAGCGTCTTTACCTTCTGGTAATGCTCTGACTGTTTTGCTGAAACAAGTTCCCTTCTTCACATAATGTATTCATATTAAAAGTGAAATAAAGAGTCTTCTTACCGTGAACATTCGAAGTCCAAATACTTATCACCTTACTATCACACCTATGAGCTAGCCCTATGTTATTAAACACAGTTTAATCTAGTCCTCTGAATTGCAAACGCTAATCAGTCTAAAGCTATCTACTTGTTCTGTGCGAACTTCTGTCATCCACAGGGTTCACTTCTTGAGAGCCCGGCAATACACGTCTTGCCACTTTGGTTTCACAGACCTGACTAATTTCTTTTGTCCTTCAAATCATTGTCCCATCATCCGTTCTTGTTTATCAGTCAATCTGATTGGTCCCTTTGTGTTTTCACTAACCGATCACCAGTTCATGATATTTTCCACGCCGGCCATTCAGTGAACTGTCCTCCGTAAATGTTATATTACGTTTGGGTAGTTTATTGCTCAGTTTCGTTTTTTAGTCTCTAATTATGTATTGTGTACATCCGATGATGGCAGTCATTTCCTTTTATTGGCACGCGCCTATAGGCGTTAGGACTTGACGCCTTCAGGGAAGTGCCTAGTTTTAATTTTTATATTAATTTTTATATTTTTTTATGTTCCTATGTCTCCTATTTAACCTTCACTTTCTTTCCTTTCCCTGACGAAGGCCTTGTGGCCGTAACGTTGGCTATTTTCTTATTCTTTTGTCCTCATAAGAAGAATCACCTTTGTTTGATTTTTTTCACACCCATCCATCCGTAAATGTTTACACCCTATTCATTTTTCTCGTACGTTTGTTTTTCTTCTCAACTCACTACCTACAGGGGCGTTAATTATTTGTTATCTCCCTTAGGGGTTTTTACCTTAATATTACAGTCCCTTTCTAAATCTTACTAGAACAATCACGATATGCAAATTTCCTTAACCAAAGAAAGAATAATTAAATGTCTTCAGATAATACTTGATATTGATCCTTGTGGAGACAGAATAATTAAATGTCTTCAGATAATACTTGATATTGATCCTTGTGGAGATAGAATAATTAAATGTCTTCAGATAATACTTGATATTGATCCTTGTGGAGATAGAATAATTAAATGTCTTCAGATAATACTTGATATTGATCCTTGTGGAGAAAGAATAATTAAAAGCCAACAAACATTTAAATATAAATTCTTTTTTTCTGGAAAATATGCTCTCTTATAAGAGAAAGTCGGCGTCTGTAGCCTAATCGATATGAACCCAGTTTCATAATCCAGATATACCAAATTCGAAACCTGCTGCAGGCGGTTTGGTAGCAGATCGCTTTGTGTGGATTTTTAACAATGGTATAAGCGCCGTACCGTTCAGAAAGCAATGGCAAACTACTGAATGAAAAAAATTGCCTAGAAAAATCAAAAACAGCCAATAAAAGCTGGGGTTGATTACCACGTCCTGTAAAAGATAAGCAACTAACTTTTTTTATAAGAGAAAAGTGTAAGATATTTTGTAGGATGATAAAGTACCTTGTAGCTTAAATGACGTCAATGTATCTTCTTCTTCCTCGTTCGCCTTCAGACCTCCACATTTATGACTCTAATAAAGGCAGTAGTCAACTCAAGGTTCCCGACATCTCCAAACAGTTTTTTCGTTGACAGAAGTGGGTTGTTGCCATATGCTACTCCGTTCATTTCTGTAGGTTAGGCAGTACTGAAGCAGGTGTTCGACTGTCAACGGGCTGGTACCGCAGGTGAAGAGATCTGTTGCACCAATTCTGTATTTGTGGAATAGATGGTATCTCAATCTGTTGTGTCCAGTGCGTAGCCGAAAAAATGATGACCTGTTCTTTCCTGGATAGTTGATATGCATCATTTTTTCAAATGGCCCGGGTGCTCTCTTTCCCATTTGGACTTGAATGTAGCCTTTATAGTAGTCTTTGCCGTTGCGTAAGTTGTCTCTATATCATATTGTTGTAAGGCACCTCCTTCCTTAGCAAGTCTGTCTGCCTCCTCATTTCCTGGTATGTTGCAATGGGCTGGTATCCACTGGATAGTGCACTTGTTGAAGCATTTGGCCAGTCTTTCAATGGAGATTATCAGATCTTTCAATCCTTTAGCTTGGTGGCTCTTCGGCGCTGATATTACTGAGACGGCATCTGTAAAGATTACTATCTGCTTTTCTGCCTGTGCTTTGCATTCAATAAGAGTTTCCGCTGCCTGTTTCAGGGTTTCTGCTTCAGCACTGAAGTTATTGCAGTATTTGCCAGTGGCAATTGCCATAGAGTGGATTCTATTCTTTAATTTTATGAGGATGCCGGCACCCCCATTTTCAACTGCATTTTTTGCTGAACCATCAGTATATGCATGTGTCCAAAGCTTTGCTGGGAATTTTTGGTCAATATACTTGGTTCCTATACACTTTGTGTATGATCCATATTAATCAGTGTATGACTTCAGGTATATGTTTGCCAAAAATGTAGATGGACTAAAAGAGTACTAAGGTGACCAATAGGAACATACAATATACTGTAAATATTTCTGTTTGTGTCAACATTTATATGTTAGGGGAGGTAACTTATTCGTTTGTTTCTTTAATTTTTAATTCAAGGGAAATAATTTAATTATTACACACATCCTAAAAGAACAAAACATTCTTGTTTAGTCTTCATTGCGTCTGGTTAAACGCAAAAATATATAAAACAAAGCGTACGGTGCTATGCCGACTTTAAGAACAAACTGTTACATTCTATTTGTGAATGCTGTTATTTGCTGTTATTAATAAATGTTAAAACAATGTATTACTTGATGCACATGACGATGAAGTGAAAACTTATCTGCTCTGCTACTTTCGATGATAATATTCGACTAATGCTCTTTAATATGGTGTAAATTTATCGCTCAACGCTAAAACGCGTTTTTCATCAATCCCTTGAGCATTATTGTATTAAACAGGAGGCAATCTGATCATCAGAAGTAGTCCCCCGTTTAACAAGTGTTTCAGCCCTGTATACTCTCTTTTACAGTCTATATGGGGGGGGGGGGGGCTGGCCCACTTGGGTCATGACTCCCAAGTGTCTCAGCCTCCTGTTGTCTTGTATCGAAAATGAACTCTTCTCACTTTGGTAGCAACTTTAAAATCCACAACTCCGCCAGCCGTGGAGGCAATTGTGAAAGTAACAAAGAGAAGACAAATTATTCCGTTCGTTCCGCCGCACACCACGACTAGGGACAGACACTGACACACCTGCGCGAAGCCGACGAGGCTAGCCACTGCGCGCTAGCTACTGTAACTCTGTGCCCAACACCTCTTAAAATATTCGCCGCGTGTTGCCCGTAAGTCACAGCCCTGTCACCAGTACACCGAAAAACTCAACGTATTGTGGACTTAGAAAAATTTCTGATGTTTTCTGTAGCGTAGAGTTTACTGTCCCGAGTTCCATAGCCCATTGCGGTTGTTCCACAGCCAGCATGATGCCTTTTCCGCAATTTCACTGAGCTACTTCAGTGCCCTTGTTCTCGACTGTCCCCTCAGCCCCAACAGTTTCAATAAATAACCACTGATGGAGCCACGAGCTCTCTTGCACCCACCTCAAAAGCCATGACCCTTGAAGTGAACCCATCGTGTCTCAGATCCGGGGCCAGATCACTATACTTGGCCGCTTTGAACAAATGTTGCTCTTCCAATCTGGATCACACTTCTTGTCAGGTTTTGATGGGATGTCGATTCTCGGAAATAAGTGAAAAAAGAAATAAAAATAATAACAACATTGTGATACTTTAACTCTTTGACTCCGTAATTATTTTTCACCCTGCGACGTACTTATGTTTTTGAAGAATTCTAAACAGTGAAGTTTACTGTCTTTTAGTGGATTTTTAAGTATTTCTGCAATGAAGCTACTCGAGGAAAACTATATCATTCTATTTCAAACCCACAAAAGAGGACTATTCACGCCTTGGGGATAAGCAAACGATCATTGCACCGCTGGATAGCAACATCTGAAATGCCTAATTCCAGTGTTTTACACACGAAAATTAGGCCAAGAGTGGTGGATAATTTTGACAGAGAATTGATCCGCAGAGAAATTTGCAATATGTTTCACAATAATGAGGCAGTGACTTTAAGGAAATTGAAAATTTGGTTAAGAAAGAATAATGACATTGATATTTCCAAATCTACGCTATGGAGGACTATTAGGAGTTTGGGATTCACTTTTAGAAAATATGTTGGTGGTAGAAACCTTATTTGTGAGAAGCCTCATATAGTTGCAATGAGAAGCAAATATTTACGCGAGGTCAGAGAAATGAGAAGAGATTGTTATGATTTTGTGTATTTAGATGAAACTTGGATCAATGCGCACCACAGTAATGAACGAGAATGGCAATTATCTGATGGAACAACTAAGAGACTAGTACCAAGCAGCAAAGGACAGCGCCTAATAATTGCACATGCAGGAAGCAACCACCATGGGCTTCTAAATAATACTGAACTCATATTTGTTTCAAAATCCACAGATAATAGGGATTATCATACAGAGATGAATGGCAAGATATTTCAAGATTGGATTGTGAATCATGTACTTCCTTCATTGGATAGACCGTCGTGTTTGATAATGGACAATGCTTCATATCACAACGTTGTGGCACCAGAAGATAAAGTTCCTAATTCATCAAGTACTAAAGATGTAATAAAGATTTGGCTGACCAAAAACAACATTCCATTCAACGAAATGTCCCTGAAGCCTGAATTACTTGAAATTGTAAAAAATACACAGCATACAAAGATTTTTCACATAGACAAGGCAATCCATGAACATGGTCACAGATGTTTAAGATTGCCTCCTTACCATTCTCACTTAAACCCAATAGAATTAGTCTGGGCTAAAATTAAGGAACAGGTAGCAACAGAAGATAGGACGTTCAAATTAAAAGATGTTGAAATACTTACAAAAGCCGCCATCTAGAACATAGCCAGGGATTATTGGAAGAAATGTGAGAACCATGTGTTACAAGAGGAAGAAGAATATTGGACGAATGATGGTTTGTCCTTCATTCAGCCGAGATTGATTATCAATTTCTCAGAGACATCTGATTATGATTCAGATGAAGTTTAATTTCTTTAAAGATGACCTTACCGTTATTTACAAGCACAGTAGAGGAGAAACTTTCCATTATGATATTTATGAACCGCAAAGTGGTGATACCTATTGAAATAATCAGATCAATGAAGGTCCAGTTTGGTAGCGCATTAAATGACAATGACAAACAATGTCACGAGTATCTCCCATGCAGATCATTTAAGAAATCATCTTCAACAGGTATTCATATGCAAACGTGATGGCCACATTATTGTAATAGTAGACACGCCTATGCCTATTCAATTCACAGAATCTGTGACTGAAGTGGTAAAATTTCTTTTTTCGATACACAATAATTAGTATGCCGACAAAGATCAAAGGATTTCATCCGTTTGTGGGAACTGGACAAGATGCTCAGATATAAAGTATATATTTGTTGGGTCTAACCCAATATAACATCGTATGCAAAAAATGGCATTAATACGTTAGACGGTTAATCAGATAATTACATTTGAAGTTGGGCAAAGCTAGTGAAACGTGCTATAGAAGCAGATGAACGCACAGAGATTGTTCTCATGTACATAACACAGGGATCCTCACAAAGAGAAGTAACTGCCGAATTCTCTATGAATCCAGACTTTTGGCCACACTGTTTATAATCCAAATGAAATATTCTAAAAATAGTAGTGTTAGTGATAAACAAAGTTGTGGAATGAAGAGAGAACGACCAGTTCTTAATCTAATCCGATGCAAGACAGAAGAAAAAAAAATGGAGTTAGAAAATGATATGGGGTTGTCTCTTTCATAAACTGTACCAAGAATAATACTGTTGGTTGACAAGACAAAGAATCAATGGGTATAACTAATTCATTTGAATGTATTTGTCAAAGCATTTTTATAACAATAGATTGGTGACATCGTTATCAGCGAGTTTTGGCAACGCTGATGACTTTTTGAAAAACCGGTTAGTCTTGCGACACCGGAAGTGAAAATAGAAAGGCGCGAAAGGGACAGGTGACGCTGGGCCTTGGTAGGATAGCGACGGACATTTTTGTGGTTCCCTTTTCACTGAATGTGAAAGATAGGGTATAGTGATTCAGGCTAGTGGACATAATTATAATTCTGGAGTGGTTTAGTGTCCAGTGATATTATTGTCAGGCCATCGGGTATAATTTGCCAGTGGATTGGTTTTTTTCCATTGTGTAGTTTTCAGTTCGCCATAGTGAGCGATTGTTCAGTACTTCGTTTGTACTGTTTACTGTCATTTGTTTAGGAATATTTTGATATATTACTTCGAGAAGTTTCTCGGGCAGTGTTGTATGTATTCCATACTGTTTTCAGCCGTGTGTGGCTATACTGTGTGTAGCGTCTTATTAAAAAGTGAATTCCTATAGAAAGTGTTATCTTGCTGTGTCAACCATTTCATGTTCTGGTCGTATCCTTAGATAATGAGCCAAGTATTAAATTAGCGTCAGTAGTAAATCGACAGCAGAAATAGAGGAGTTGACAGTATTCTTATAAACACAAACAATAACATTTCTTATACTAAAAATTGTTGTAATGTACCAAATAGTGTTTTATTAATGTCACATTAATTAACCTGTTCGTGACGTTGTTTCTGTTTATTCGTTCCACTTCTTCTGCCCATCATCACATAGTTAAATAAATTCTCCACTATATGACCTAGAATATAGTCAACATTATGGCATCTTGGACACTGTGGTAAAGTGGGATGTTATAAATATTTATAGGGGACTTAGTGTACTGACTGAGATCAGCTGTGAAGGTATCTGTATCTAATAGGTGTAGTGTTTTACAGATAACCTTACTTGCTACCACATTATACCTCAGTCAGAATTATTCTGGAATATTGTGATGACTACGTTAAATGTCTAGGGTATGTATATGATGAAGTGTAAGTCACAACAACAACAGACAGATAAACAATTTAATTTATTCCACCACACTTGACAACACTGTGACACTCACACACATTTAACACTCTATAAGACTATCTTAAATGAGGCACTGGTAAAGTTTCAAATATAAATATGTATTAATTACTTTCACTAATATATATGTCCTGATTCAACTACAAAGTGAACCAGGAATCACAATCAATTGTAATTACAATTTATATGTACAGAATTTATCAATATGAACCTTGTAGTGACATATTTTATTAATATTATCCTATGTGTGTCAGTTGTGTAGTAGTAATATGATGTAATATTGGTTTTGTTTTTTCAAGCTATGTTGTTATTTGTCATCATGACTTCAAGTGTTTGTTTATCTTGGAAATAGTAGGGGGAAAAGTTCACAGTTCCTATCAATTTAAACACTGTATTTTCCCTCTGTTTTATTATAAAGTAAAATTTTGAGGGGGGGCATAATGTTGAGCTCCTCTGGCCACAGACGCTTATCTTTCGTGATGGCGGCAGGAAAAGACTCCTCTGCTCGATAGCCTCCCTGTGTTTTGGAGACACCTCACTGGTCACTATCTGGACCCAGGAGTATGCTGTCAGCCTCTAGATTCAGCAAAGCTCAGACTAGGTGCTGCTCAATAACTTTAGGACCACGGTCCCTGAAACAAGAAGGTTGTACCTCCTATTTCAGAACTAATTTATAATAAATTTCCAGACTGAACACAATACATAACAAACACTGAGTTCAGAGCGGTAGGCCAACTGCTATCTTCATCTGAAACAATTTTCACCAGTATACTCCTCCCTAATGGTTACTACGCCTCTGCAATTCCAGCATTATTTCTTTCTAGTCAATAAGATAGGTGTCAGTTTACTGTTTGGCAATTCCATGTAGTTTTACTTTCCTCCGACACCTTCTGTTCAGGTTGGAACACTATATAGGCTTTACCTCATGTTCGCTACTGAACCACACATATATACAGACATAAATTATCAATTTACATTCAATTTTCATTAAAAAGATATCAAATATTTCAAGCTTACCACAATTCATGGAATAATACACAGTTACGTTGACTGGCAATGAATATAGCACAATTTCGATCTGCCGATGTCCCAGGCTTTTATTTAGAAAAATATGCACTGGCGCTCAACGCACTGGTTCTTTAGTAAGTTTATTTAAAAAATGTGGTGCTGACCTGACGCCTCTGATTGACTATATTGGCGGGTCTAACCAATCGTGCCATGTTTACACAGCTTTTCAAAAAAAAAGTACCCTTCCTTCCGTCTCCCCTAACAACAAAAGATAGTATTTATAGCCCGACTAATCGTGTTTAGCCTTACATTTACTTTCCGCCAATCAAATAGGAGGTAACATGGGGACCTATTTCCCGTACAATGGTGGTGTGAAAATCTGCCACTGAGCGATTCTGATTTTGGTGTTGTCTCACATCCCTCACTATTTCTTTTGGCTATAATTTGTTAATTCCTAGACTATTTGCGTAACGTTTAACATATTCTTTGTCAGCGAGTCCTAAGGAACCCAAATATATAAATGTAATGGGGCTAAGGGGCTGCGTTCAAAATATGTATTTTCTTCTACCTCCCGTTCACTTCGATCGATGTGGTGTCTGGGTACTGTAATGTTTTCAAACGTAAACCAGTATAATGTCATGTTTCCTAATAAGCGTTTTTCCGGTTTTTAAAACCTAACTCTCGTATGGGTAGTGTTTTTTATCACTGTCGATTTGAAAAAAGTTAGTGCTTGTGGCCTTGCACGCGTGTTAGGGGTGGCATTAATTGTGTATCGCGAGACTGTGGTAGTATTGCCTGCGTTCCGGCTTTCAGCCCCTCCCTTTCTTTCTATCCTTAGTCCATATGTCTTTCGATTATGGTAACTTAGTTTATAAAATGACATGAATGGAATATTAAATATAGGTCGGCTTGCGTATCTCAAGGTTTTTCTTAGAAAGGCAGTACACGTTTTATCGTAGAAAGCGGGTATTGAAGCAGTAGGCTTTTACTATCAACGTGAAACGTTACAATTTGCAGACGAAGGAGAAAACAAGGGGGATTTCGAGTACAGTCATCGTGACAGCACTGTTCTTTACCATTCTTCTTTCCTTTTATTAAATTTATTTGTTAGGCTTTACATTTACGTTTTAATTTATATATGTGGATTAGAATTTCACACGACAGACACCCAAAAGATAAATATCCCCACAGTACTAATTTTCGTAATGAAAGTTTGTAACCAGTGAAACAATCGCGCCCCGTTTTTGGGAAAATAAGGAAACGGTGCACTAAACATTGTGACACGTAAATTCAACACTCTCTTAAAGAACATGTATACCTTTCTCTTCATTATTTTCATGGTGCATTGTTGACTTTTGTCACAGAATTGCCTCCCCTGCTTTGCTGAGGTGGTCCAACAGTGGTCAAAACTCAAGAGTATCTAATATGGGTCTTCAAAGGTGTCTACCTTCGCACAAGATAACTCTAGTCAGAGTTGTTTATAGAGGGATACAGATGCTTATATCCCAAGGGCGTGTTCATAAGATAGTTGTTAATTTATATCTGATCCGCCGCCTGTTATGCAGAATTAAGCAATTATTAATTTCAGCTCGTTGAAGGTCCCATCCTGATTTACAAAGTGGAATTCTTATTAGTATGGTATAGCTCTGTTTAGAGTGTATTTATTAAATTGACTGAAACAAACATGCAGTACATACAAAATGATTAACTCGAAGTTAAATTTGTATATTTACAAATAACAGATTTAATAATCAACTAATTTTAACAGTTTAAAAAAATTATATAATCGTTAACAGAACATACTAATCATCGTGTGATGGTATGGTGTTTTATGTAAGAAGTCACTTGGCAGCTTCTAGGTTTGACTTAGCTGCAAATAGTAGTTTCTGCTGCAGCTTGGTTTTTGGGTTCTATGCAGAAAAATCACTGGAGTTCTCGCGTCTCTGATCAAGATGAATGGCGCAGCGCGTTCCAACTAAGATCAAAGTTAACTGCAAATCTGGTCCCGCGTCTCTAAGACCCTCTGATACTGGCGTCTATTTCGTCGTCTGGCCACTTCTACCCTCACTTTGTTCCAGAGATATGTACCCTCACTGGTACCACCAATCCCATCTTGGCTCACAGACTGTTTGCTCTGAGGAATAAAGGCACTTGACTAGGCCTCTTACACGTTTCTGGTGTGTTTTTGTTTAACATTGAATTCCCACCATTACTCTGTGTTTTAGATTCCT
The DNA here is from genome assembly GCA_024509875.1 of Oreohelix idahoensis. Taxonomy (NCBI): domain Eukaryota; kingdom Metazoa; phylum Mollusca; class Gastropoda; order Stylommatophora; family Oreohelicidae; genus Oreohelix; species Oreohelix idahoensis. The sequence continues at coordinate 24,496 of JAMPIV010002538.1, forward strand.
CAGATTCCAGTGGTCCTTGTTAAATGGTGGAGTTTATTTTGGGCTCTGAAGTCCTCAAAACCGCTCAAAAAATGGTCCGGTTCCGGTATAAGAATCTTGATTCTAACTTCTGGCAGTCTGGTTTTCGTCTTGGCTAGCGATTCTCACAGAGTACTAGAATAAAAATGTCAGATTATATTGCAAGTTTTTGGCCTCCGCTTCTCAGGGCTGTAGGGACAAATGCCCAATCGACGCATTTGTTATTCGTACCTCAAAGTATCAGCTAATCTTATTTGAACGTTTAAATTTATGATTAAATATTTTGCATGACTCATCTAGTGCAAAATTTCAAACTTCATTTTTCTAAACATGGGCGGTAAACATTCGATTATTACTTGGTCAAGTTACGTCTCTCACACGTCCTCCCAGATTGGGGGATTATCTGACTTGCCTATCGCACGAATCGTTATCAGACTACGACTCGGAGCAATTCGGCCGTCTGGTCTGGACATTTCCTGGTTTATCCACACCTCCAATACGCAAGTCTATTATTCTGTAGAACTGTAAAGGATTACGCCCATCTTGTGCAAACAATGTCATTAACCTTTCACCTGGGATAAAATGTGGGACCGTCACGTTTGTGTGATCTAATTAGTACCTCAGGGATGAGCCGGCGAATTGAAGTTAATTGAAGTGTGAAAGTAATGTAAACATTGACATTCGGATGAATGTTCTGTATTGACAAGTAAGAGATAGGGGAGATGAAAATAACAATATCACTCGCACAAGAATATAATGCAATCCTGCTGGAGTGGACATGAGAGCGCACAAACCGTTTTGTGACAACTTTGTTAGAAATATTAACACTGGCTTTCGAGAAACTTCGGAAACAGTACTCATGACCTTGTACTTGAGTGAACGTTATGCTCAGACAATTCGTACAAGGTGACTAATATGAGGTGGTACATGATGCTGGCAACATCATCATGTCAAACTAATTACAATAGACTGACCACTACAAAAGTCACGTCACTGTTTGGTGAAAGCTTCCTACAAGTGATCCAGCTGTAGTGGTAGTTCTATGCTCCACAAGTGTACCAGCTGTAGTGGTAGTTCTATGCTCCACAAGTGTACCAGCTGTAGTGGTAGTTCTATGCTCCACAAGTGTACCAGCTGTAGTGGTAGTTCTATGCTCCACAAGTGTACCAGCTGTAGTGGTAGTTCTATGCTCCACAAGTGTACCAGCTGTAGTGGTAGTTCTATGCTCCACAAGGGTACCAGCTGTAGTGGTAGTTCTATGCTCCACAAGTGTACCAGCTGTAGTGGTAGTTCTATGCTCCACAAGGGTACCAGCTGTAGTGGTAGTTCTATGCTCCACAAGTGTACCAGCTGTAGTGGTAGTTCTATGCTCCACAAGTGTACCAGCTGTAGTGGTAGTTCTATGCTCCACAAGTGTACCAGCTGTAGTGGTAGTTCTATGCTCCACAAGGGTACCAGCTGTAGTGGTGGTTCTATGCTCCACAAGGGTACCAGCTGTAGTGGTAGTTCTATGCTCCCCAAGGGTACCAGCTGTAGTGGTAGTTCTATGCTCCACAAGGGTACCAGCTGTAGTGGTAGTTCTATGCTCCACAAGGGTACCAGCTGTAGTGGTAGTTCTATGCTCCACAAGGGTACCAGCTGTAGTGGTAGTTCTATGCTCCACAAGTGTACCAGCTGTAGTGGTGGTTCTATGCTCCACAAGGGTACCAGCTGTAGTGGTAGTTCTATGCTCCACAAGTGTACCAGCTGTAGTGGTGGTTCTATGCTCCACAAGGAACGCAAAACAAAATAATGTTGATAATATAGAGGACAAAGGTCAAGTTTATTCTGATTTCTCTGCAAGTAACCCGTCAAGAAATGGTCAGTTTGATGTTTTTATATCATACTAAACAAGCAACTAAATACCTTGTAATGTTTTTTTTAAACATTTACAGTCTGTTAATACTAAAGATAGATGGCTGAACTTTTCAAAAATACAAAACAATATCATCATATGCAGTAATTATAATGTACGAGTTTTCATTCCATGCATCAGTTTAGAGCCAACCGATACTAGCTTTTCTGTCATCTTGAGACGCCTTCAGTTTTCTGTGATTTTAGCTTTTGTCGTGACAATACACAGGGACTATCATTTGATCGTGCAGGTATTTACCTACTAGACATAATTTTTGCTCATGGTCAACTTTATGTATAGCTCACATTACGAAAGTGCCTTGAGAGCCTCCATAGTGGGAACATTGGATATCAATAAGGGAAAGATTCTACGGCCATATAATAATCACCTGAAGACGATACTGCAATCGATAATTGAACAAGACTAAAATTTTTGGACCATGGCATCAAAAGTAAGACGATACGAGATGGACGTATGAGAGGATGCATCCGTCTAATATACAACCAGCGCGCTACAGGTACAATTAACATCAATACCTTTCAAAATTTGCTGATGGAGACTGGGACTTAATGTGTTTGCCCGGAGCGTAATGATCTGGATTCTGATCAACAATAATTATAAAAATAGGAAGATACACAGAAAATCGTAAAGTATATATCCATCGTCAGTTAATCATTATATTAACTAGCAACTGTGTTCTTGTCTGTCCATTGCAGTTGGTAGCCAGTTGACACCTTTTTTCTACTGACAGGTAGATATAGTTTTTCGACATTTTTCCTACCGGTATGTCTATGAGTTGTGCCACATAATTTTTTTTTAATTTTAAATATTGCTCAACAAAATTATAAAGTTATGGTATGGTAGTAAGTCTGGTAGCTGTTAAAATATTTAATGTTGTCTACTAGAATGTTGTGAATATTTTTCGATGCGGGCAAATGCCAATACAAATAGAAATTAAGATAAGATGGTGGGGATGGATATGGCATACTCTCAGAAGAGAACAATCGCGCATAGCCAGAGGTGCCCTTGACTGGAACCTACAAGGGAAAAGATGAGTGGGGAAGCCAAAGAGAACTTGGAGAAGAACAGCGGAAGAGGAGACTAAGGAAATTGGAATGACTTAGGCACAGCTGAAACAGACAACCCAGAGTAGAAATCGATGGAGAGCAACTGTTTCTGCCCTATGTTCCACGGGGAACGGAAAGGTGTGATGATGATGATTTTGTCAATAATATTTTTTTTTTAAATACACGTTATGACGATATCGGAGATACGAACTCTTGATGCCACGTTACTAAGATCAACTCAATAACAATAAACACCACACAGTGTTGTCAGTTCTAAACAGCACGCTTCATGAATCTCTTGAACATACTGTATTACAAAACAACCCAGACAAATGTGTCCGCCGCCACTGCTCTAATAGATTCACACCTTTATAAATAAATAATTGGGATACTTACCTACTCATGACGAAATACCAGTACAGTTTATAAATATCTCACTTTGTCCCCACTGGTATAAGTGTAGTGTTTTGTGCCAAGGGAAATAATTATACTAATAAATAAATACCACGTTCATTGAAATAATTACATATTTTCAAACAACAATTTCATTTCAGTAAAAAATAAAATAGATTAGTAAATTTAGTCAATCTGTTTATTGCTAAAACAATCGTTATATTCTACTTGTCTCAACTTTTCAATAAATGTTACACACAATGACTATAATAGAGTTGTGAACATTTACACGTTCTGACACTACTGAAGTCCAATGGGAGGTCCCCTCATTCTAATACTGACAGCTCAAAGTTGTGGGTGACACAATGTGACGTCAGCACTTTTTCTTTGATCCACTGTCACTGAGCGTCAGCTCTTGGTGAGTCGTCAGCACTAAAAAGTTCTCTACAACAATCTCTTGAACATTCATTATTTATTTATCACCCTTCAGCTTCCCAGGGAGAATAGACCTTGAACAAAATTAGGTCACGTCTTCCTGTCACGTGATTTTACAAATTATCCCAGACAAACGTGTCTACGGCCATTGTATGTTTTTCCCATTTAAATTTGCGCGAGGAGTTATTTTGATTTTGACTGTTGAAAAACTGTAAAGCTAGATACAATGACAAATTGTTTTTGGTAGACCACAGCCTCGTTGGAACAGTAGAATCAGTTTTGTTCATGCTAAAGTGCGTCCATCCCTTGTCGTTGGTGTCTTATTGACCGGGTCTGTGGGACAAGTCAAGTTACTTGTATAATCGGCCATAGCAGTCACGTGGTCTATTTATTGTGGAGGATTTATAATATTTTCTCCACAATTTAAAAAAAGTGTCACGTTTGTTAATCACTATATTGTGTTTAGTAATGAGTGACATCCGCACACTGTAATTCCCATTTATAGTTTCCTCCTGCCATCGTCCGCAAACCTTGTGATATAGTGAGTCTTAACATGCTCAGAGCCTCCTGTGCCATGAAAGACAGACACTTGAACAAGTGCTCTTAGCTTGGAAGGTGTCATTAGAGCTTGGACAATGCACATGGCGCCACAACAGAGTACTAAATGAGCCGACTGCTACAACAGACCTGGCAAGGGTGAAGACGAACAGCGTTCGCCAAGTCAGACTGAGTACCGCAAATACATAATTTCTGAGAGTAGGAAAACAGCAAATCCCAAGCCAAGTAAACCAAGTAGCAGTTTACAATCTGTTCTTGACTGTGCAAATGACTGGGAGCTAAGTAGGGGCATATCTAGAGAGTATACGAAGATCTTGAAGACGGCCAGATATAGTGCTGCATTCTTCATCATCGCTCAGATAATAATGATTGAGCTGACCGTACCACTTGAATCCAGATTGGAGGAGCAAAGTGTCGAAGTATAATGATCTGGTCATGGACTTGTGACACTACGGGTTCACTGCAAGTGTCATTTCTGTTGAAGTAGGTGCGAGAGGTCACGTGGCTGCCTCAGTGTATGATCAGTGAAACTACGGAAAGGTCATCGTGCTGGATGTGGAACAATCGCAGAGGGGTATGGAAATCGTGAGAGTAATTTGTTTTCAACATACGGGTTTTTTTCGCAATTGTCTTCAGCTGGCAGAAAACAGGAATGAAGTTGAAAGCTGCAACCAAGGTGGGGTGGGTTTAATTCTCTGCACACGATAACAGGAGGTCATGACCCAAGTGAGCCCGCCCTCCCCCCTTAGAGCGTAAAGTAGACTAAGGGGCCAAAATCCTGATCGACAAGGGACCACTTCTGATGATCAAATTGCCTTATGTTGGATCGCTCTGTATATATTTTCCTATCATAGTTTCATTGTGTCTTATTTCTCGTAACACAAAAAGTGTTGACTTGATGCCCATGTCGGTGTCTTGAACACTTATCTCCTTGCTACACTCTCACCTCCAATTACAACTAGAAAACTAACTATAACTAATTACTAGGAAGGTAACCAACAATAATAAAACCAACACGAAATCAGCTTAAAAATGAAATAGGACAGGGAGATAACCTGGACAGTTGGCACAGACCAGAAGGTCTTGGCACGTGATAACTGAAGGACCATGTTACACAGGATGAGATAGGATGAAGGTTGTGACAACAGACACAATGAAAGCAGAAAAGATAAATATTTCACCCTGGCTGTCTATATTTACACAACGCTATATATTTATGGTAGTATACTATCAGATCTGATATGTCACAGACTAAGATCCAACTTGATAAACAACGGTGGTCCCATATGGCTCGCTAGAATAGCCAAGATGTCCGATGACCTAAGAGATATTTGATAAGTACACATGTAGGATTGACGTAAATGAGCGTTTGTTTAATAGACAACACCGTACTAGAAATGACGCCTGGAGTAACTTACTGATAAGCACAATAACCTCACAAAATAACACAACACCAATGTCACGTAGGGTTTATATTCATTTAATTTCCTACATCTTCTTCCTATTCTTTCACATAAACTCTCTCTTTTAATATCTCTGTACTTTTGTTTTCCTGTGTATTTTTCATCCATTCGTTTTGCGAATATTATTCTCATATAATTCGCAAACTTTACCTTTTTCCTTTCTCTAAAACTGAGAATCGCGCTAGGACGATATTACGTAGATGTCAGGGCTGCAGGGCGTCAGAAGGCGTGATAAGTCGGTTCGCTGAACACAGGACGTAGCAAATCGTCTACATTCTCACCGAGCGCGCGAGCTTCTTCTCGGCATAAGTCCCGGTGAGGTGTGATACTTTACATCTGCACCGGTCAGTATCCAGACATTTGTCTGGAAAATCCCAAACTGACACGGCGCTCACTTGGGCCATGGTCAGCTGTAGTGTGAAAAACTGCCCTACAATGGAGTCAGGCTGTCTGGGATTTGAAACTGACACGCGTACATCGTGGTCAGTAGGTGACAGTTACGACACGCGTTAAGCGGACGTAAATGTTGGGAGTAGGGGAGATAATTTCGCTTGGCGAAGTAAGTTTGGGCCCTTTGTCTGATTTTAAGATATTGGCCAAGTTTGAAACTTTAATTTCATTCTCGCTCATAGACTCCACAGTAGATAGGTCGCTCGAAAACAGAATAGCTGTTAGCGAAGATCTCAGTTTGTTTCGGCAATTTGTCGAACTTCTAGACTTCCAGAAATATTTTCAGCATTTTTATTCTTAAGTTGTGCGACTACCTGTAATTCTGTGGTTGAGGTAATTAATATGATAGATATATAGATTTTGTGAGTGTTAAAGTGTTAAATCGCTTAATTCATTTTAATCTATTTCTTTAGCGCAGAAGAGAAATAAAGTGGTAGGCTATTATATTTTCTAGGGAAGCATTCAGTGGAAAGCAGAATAAAATTAAAATTTCTAGCTTATAACGGCAATTGTAGCTATTTATAAATTTAATTTAACTGCTAATACTCAGTCGAGTGTATTTTTCTAAACTAACGTATAAACTCTAGAATCCAGCCTCATGAATGGTGACGGAATACGCACGTGTTCTTAATTTATGAGGATTGCTGATTTTTAAATATAACTTACGTCACGGGAAGTTTAAATGATAAGCAAAGCTCTCTGCTTGCAAGTTTAAATGTAAGTTTTAACCAGTACAGATTCTGTTTATTATATTATATGTGTTATTTTTCCTCCACACAGCGAAAGTTTTGGGGTGACCCTAACTTTACCAGCACCTAGTAGTAGTTTCCATACTTGTGAAGAAATAGACAGTCCTTATTTTGAACCACGTGGGTTTTCTCAAGTAACACTGATCTGACGGTGCAAGTTAGACAGAAATACTAATATCCCTATAACGGGTTTTCAAAGACTGTAATGATAAATACTGGACCTTGGAGCCAGCACTTAATTTCTTCTAGAAACTCTATATAATTTGCTGCCTGGTGGCGTGAATATTAACAATCATTTCCCGACTAGATTATATTTTGTGGACAAATCTGTGGTGTGACTAAAGTGAATCCTATACTGAGGGAAGGCACCGACCTGACATTCATCATTTTTTTAGAAACCTACGCTATTGACACTGTGCTCTGCTAACTCCCGCGCCTGGAATAATTGTTAGGTGACTTAATCAGACATTTGAACAAATTTGCACACCCAAGTAGTCGTTCCCGGAGACTCCGAGTTAAATACGTCTTTTGGAACTGGGGACTTCTTGGCAGAAGACTGCATTTTTTTTGAGTCTGTGTAAAAATCTAAAATCAATGTGTTCCAAGAGGCAGCGAGCAAAGTCGTGAGTACCTGAATGAGAAGCCATGGCGGAATGAATGAGTGTACGCTGGTCTGAGTGATATTTTTCACTATTATATCTTTGACACCCTGTTGCTGTCCTAATTTTTTTTTCCAATCTGCATAATTTGTTGCTAAGGCTAGAGTTCTTGTGTTTTTGTCTTAGGTTAAATCAGATTTTTTTTTCAAACTCTGTGCATATAATTACGAGATAAAACAAAGAAAAACTCTTAGACTCAAACCCTATGTATCTGTGACTCTGGCGCCATCATCTGTTCTCTTAACGGGGCCGGGCTAAACCTAGAGTTAACACCATAACGGGGCTATCATCCTTGCAACATTTCCTTGATTTTTTATGACTATGTGTATATGTATTTTCCTTGATGTACTTTCTTTGATGTTGTGAGCCGATTTTTCCTGATATTAAAATCGCTCTTGAACTAAATAATCGTGTTTGGTCAGCTCGTTCTAGATAATAGATATATCATTGTTATAGTTTTCCCACGTCTGTGTGTTTACCTGTCGTCACGTGTATGTGCGTGCCTGTGAGTGATAGTCTTAATTCTCCTATCGGAAATCTACGACAAATGAGGGCTCGTTTCCGGTCTTTGAACTTAGAATAGGAAGACGAGTACGACAAACGTGGACTCGTCTATCTGGATTTTGTATTTAAGATTCTTATTCTGTAATAGAGTAAGAGTGTGATGTTTTGTGAGTTGTGTATCTTTTTAAAAAAAATTACCCCCTAGACTAGCGATCTGTTTACGGGCGTGCTGACCACACAAACTAATAAGTTTTTTTTTTTCCACAGCATCTTTGAATAATATACATTTTGGTTACAGGTTGATTTTGTCGGGATATATGTTAACTGCTGATTGTAATACTAAATGCTGGTAAAGTGGTGAGTGTATAACATTCACTGGGTACTGAGGCAGAACGGCGTTTGAACTAAGTTAAGGAGTGTGTTTCGGACTTTTTGTCCAGATTAATTCCCTCCCTTACCCGATCTGACTTCAGGGGCGAACTTATAGTGGATTTTTAAAAATTAAGGGATTATTTTTCTCTTTAATTTTTGCAATATTCTTTTGCTTTTCCACTGTAGCAACTTATTTTTCAGAAGTTATCTTAACTACCATTTAGTTGGCGTAGTCGTGTTTTGCATTGAGTGCTTTATTGCCGATAATAGCAGCGATAGTTAGATTTTATTTTGGAGGAGGTATCCCAGGGTTAAATATATCATCTTTTGATTTTTGGTAATTTTTTTTCTCGTAAGTGGTAGGAACCAGTGTATCCTTTTTCCTATTTTCTTTCTCCAATAGTCTCAGTCACTGACCTAATATGGCCGAGAGAGCAAAGCTTAGACAGCTTCTCAGGGACGAAGCGAGACAAGAAGGTTTGGAAGGAGAGGAAGCGAAAGCTTTTGTCAGAGACGAACTTGAGAGATATGATGCGGAGAGGAAAGCAGCTGAAGCTAAAGAGGAAAAAGAAGAACTCAAGAGGAAAGAAGCAGAAGCTAGAGAGAGGGAAAGGGAAGACCGTCTTTTACAGCAGAAGAAGATGGATGAGGAAATGGAAATTCGCAGGATGCAGCATGAGGAAAGAGAGAAGGAAAGACAGCAGGAGGAAAGAGAGAAGGAGAGACAGCATTTGGAAAGAGAAAATGAGCAACGACGACAGCATGAGTTGGCTCTTAAGGCTCTAGAAGTCCAAAGTCTTGGCGCTGCCTCTACCTCCAGCAATGGAGAGTCTTCTCCTCATTCTTCCTTAACTGATCCTGCTAACACTCAATCTCTTCAACTAAATGCTATGTCTTTCACTCTTGAATCTTTTCCTTGTCCAAATGAGAAGATTGACACTTGGCTAGAAAAATTTGAGAAAATTGCAAGTCTGTACGGTTTAGAGAGGTCGCGTTGGAACATGAAACTTTCCCAGGCCCTAAAAGGTTCTGCTTATGATGTTTATTCTAAGCTGGAAAGTAGCCAACAAGACGACTACGATGTGTTGAAGAAAGCGTTACTGGAGCGTTTTGAAATGAACGCTCGCAAGTTTTTGCAACTGTTTCGCAACAGCCGGAAAGAGAATTCTGAAACTTTTCACCAGTTCTCATCTCGTCTTAAGGGATATCTAACAAAGTGCCTTGAGCTTTCGCAGCTCCCCTCTACCTATGAAGGTCTTGAGGAACTTGTTCTAACTGAACAAATAAAGAACACTTTGTCTGCTGATACCCGGAGATTTCTCGCTGAGCAGGGGGCAGAAAAACTTGAAGACATTTTGGAAAAGTCTGAGCGTTATCACAATGCGCTGGCTGAACTACCGGCCACAAAGCGGAAACCGACAGAGGAGCATTTTCGAAAACATAACCTAGAGCAATCTTCTCAGGCTTCTAACCAAAACAACCACAGAGAAACCGGACCTCAAAACCCCCCTCCTGAAAAATCCAAGTTTTACAAGAACAAGTACCCCAACCACCCCAAACAGTCTGATCAACCCGACCGCCCTACATGGCAGCGTAGCCAGAAAGGACAAGGTGGCAAAGGGAGAACCCCTGAGCACGGGACATATGATCAGACCGAGCACACCGAGCCTAAACGCATCGGATGCTTATTAACAGTCTCGCAAGGCGGAATTATTGACAGTGATTCCCAACCTCTTGGGGATAGACCCTCAACGCGAGGTATTGTTACTTTGAACGGTTCTCAAACTTCTTGCTTATTTGACACGGGGCTTTCTTACGATTGCATTGTTGCCAGAAACCTGGTTAAACCCGGTCAAGAGACAGGAGAGACCGTCAAACTTTGTGGAGTTCGTAAGAGTGAGGCACCTACAGCGCTTCCCATCGCATTGGTGGAGATACACTCTGACTTTGTCAGAGGCGTGATCAAAGCAGCTGTTATGGATGATCCCATCTACCCAGTCATACTTGGCGGGAGATACGTGTGTATTGGGAAACCGGAAGAGCCGATTGTGGCAGCAGTAACTACAAGAGGGCAAACCAAGAAGGAACGGGAGCCTGCGCCTAATTTGTTACCTATGGAACTTAAAGAAGCGCAACAAAAGGATCCTACTTTGGCACCCTGCTTTAGGAAACTGCCCATGGCGAAGGAACCCAAACAGCACGGGGACATTTTTTCTGAGGATGGCGTACTTTATCGGAGAACGGGCAAGCCTGACCAAGGTTACAACCAGCTCCTAGTACCGAAACAGTACAGAAGCCAAATCCTAGAAATGGGGCACTCTCTTCCCTTTAGCGGACATATGGGACAGAACGCCACAAACCAACGTATAACCACTCATTATTGGTGGCCAGGAGTAAATACTGATATTATCAGATATGTCAAATCCTGTGCCCAGTGCCAACGTGTGCCACCCAAGCAACGGGCACCCCCAGTCCACATGGGTGAAATGCCAATAATGGGAACACCATTCGAACGGGTAGTGATCGACATTTTAGGGCCTTTCGAAAGGACTAAAAGAAGGAACAGGTTTATCCTGACCTTAGTCGATACATGCACTTTATGGGCAGAAGCTATCCCGCTAACATGCGCAGATGCCAAGCATGTCGCAGAAGCCCTCGTGCAGATTTTCACTCGGTTGGGATTCCCTCAGCAAGTGTTGACGGATAATGGATCTCCATACCGAAACCTGTTGATGGATGAGATCGTTAAGATCTTGAGGACCCAGCACATCCACACTAAGCCATATACTCCGGCCGGACATGGGCTCGTGGAACGTGCTAATGGAAACCTCACCATGATGCTAAGTAAGCTGGCACAAGTGAAACCTGAAGATTGGGATCTCTGTATTCCTGCAGCATTATTTGGCTACAGAGAATCTCCTCATACTTCCACAGGATTTCCGCCAGCTACACTCTTATTCGGCAGACCCATTAAGGGCCCGCTTGAAGCCTTACTTCAGTCTCTGACAGACGAGAAGGCTGATGAGACAGTTGTCTCAGCCAGTAAATATGTGTCGGTTTTAAAGGAACGGTTGAAACTAGGGTGGGACCTAGCAACGACTAACTTTAAGCGAGCACGCACCAAGCACGCTAACCGATACAGGAAAGTCGCGGAAGAGAGAGAACTGGAAGCAGGAGAGAAAGTTTTGGTGTTACTCCCTACTGAGAACAACCAACTGAAGATCGGATGGCAAGGGCCGTTTACCGTCCTGAAGAAGATTTCTAAGGCTAACTACCAGATCTCTATTGAAGGAAAGGAGAAGGTTTTCCATTTAAATCTCTTAAAGAGATACTTGGAAAAACCAGTGCCAACCTCCGACCATCTCCTGACGATCGCCAAAACTGACGAAGATGACGATAGTGGCAGGGATATTCCACCGCTATCACAGGAAATCTTTCAAAAATGTCAGAAGCGGCGACGCTCTTTCAAGCGCGCATATGAGACATTCCAGGGGAAGGAAACTTTGAGGAGTGGACTTGAGTAGGAATTGGACAGAGATGGAGGGGGAGATGGAGAGGGAAGAAGACAGACACCCCGAAGCTACGGTTATAGGAAATTAAACTCCATAACGTAGACATGGAGTGCTTCCATATCTTAAAGGGGGGAGGCTCTGTCACGTAGGGTTTATATTCATTTAATTTCCTACATCTTCTTCCTATTCTTTCACATAAACTCTCTCTTTTAATATCTCTGTATTTTTTTTTTCCTGTGTATTTTTCATCCATTCGTTTTGCGAATATTATTCTCATATAATTCGCAAACTTTACCTTTTTCCTTTCTCTAAAACTGAGAATCGCGCTAGGACGATATTACGTAGATGTCAGGGCTGCAGGGCGTCAGAAGGCGTGATAAGTCGGTTCGCTGAACACAGGACGTAGCAAATCGTCTACATTCTCACCGAGCGCGCGAGCTTCTTCTCGGCATAAGTCCCGGTGAGGTGTGATACTTTACATCTGCACCGGTCAGTATCCAGACATTTGTCTGGAAAATCCCAAACTGACACGGCGCTCACTTGGGCCATGGTCAGCTGTAGTGTGAAAACTGCCCTACAATGGAGTCAGGCTGTCTGGGATTTGAAACTGACACGCGTACATCGTGGTCAGTAGGTGACAGTTACGACACGCGTTAAGCGGACGTAAATGTTGGGAGTAGGGGAGATAATTTCGCTTGGCGAAGTAAGTTTGGGCCCTTTGTCTGATTTTAAGATATTGGCCAAGTTTGAAACTTTAATTTCATTCTCGCTCATAGACTCCACAGTAGATAGGTCGCTCGAAAACAGAATAGCTGTTAGCGAAGATCTCAGTTTGTTTCGGCAATTTGTCGAACTTCTAGACTTCCAGAAATATTTTCAGCATTTTTATTCTTAAGTTGTGCGACTACCTGTAATTCTGTGGTTGAGGTAATTAATATGATAGATATATAGATTTTGTGAGTGTTAAGTGTTAAATCGCTTAATTCATTTTAATCTATTTCTTTAGCGCAGAAGAGAAATAAAGTGGTAGGCTATTATATTTTCTAGGGAAGCATTCAGTGGAAAGCAGAATAAAAATTAAAATTTCTAGCTTATAACGGCAATTGTAGCTATTTATAAATTTAATTTAACTGCTAATACTCAGTCGAGTGTATTTTTCTAAACTAACGTATAAACTCTAGAATCCAGCCTCATGAATGGTGACGGAATACGCACGTGTTCTTAATTTATGAGGATTGCTGATTTTTAAATATAACTTACGTCACGGGAAGTTTAAATGATAAGCAAAGCTCTCTGCTTGCAAGTTTAAATGTAAGTTTTAACCAGTACAGATTCTGTTTATTATATTATATGTGTTATTTTTCCTCCACACAGCGAAAGTTTTGGGGTGACCCTAACTTTACCAGCACCTAGTAGTAGTTTCCATACTTGTGAAGAAATAGACAGTCCTTATTTTGAACCACGTGGGTTTTCTCAAGTAACACTGATCTGACGGTGCAAGTTAGACAGAAATACTAATATCCCTATAACGGGTTTTCAAAGACTGTAATGATAAATACTGGACCTTGGAGCCAGCACTTAATTTCTTCTAGAAACTCTATATAATTTGCTGCCTGGTGGCGTGAATATTAACAATCATTTCCCGACTAGATTATATCTTGTGGACAAATCTGTGGTGTGACTAAAGTGAATCCTATACTGAGGGAAGGCACCGACCTGACATTCATCATTTTTTTAGAAACCTACGCTATTGACACTGTGCTCTGCTAACTCCCGCGCCTGGAATAATTGTTAGGTGACTTAATCAGACATTTGAACAAATTTGCACACCCAAGTAGTCGTTCCCGGAGACTCCGAGTTAAATACGTCTTTTGGAACTGGGGACTTCTTGGCAGAAGACTGCATTTTTTTTGAGTCTGTGTAAAGATCTAAAATCAGTGTGTTCCAAGAGGCAGCGAGCAAAGTCGTGAGTACCTGAATGAGAAGCCATGGCGGAATGAATGAGTGTACACTGGTCTGAGTGATATTTTCACTATTATATCTTTGACACCCTGTTGCTGTCCTAATTTTTTTTTCCAATCTGCATAATTTGTTGCTAAGGCTAGAGTTCTTGTGTTTTTGTCTTAGGTTAAATCAGATTTTTTTCAAACTCTGTGCATATAATTACGAGATAAAACAAAGAAAAACTCTTAGACTCAAACCCTATGTATCTGTGACTCTGGCGCCATCATCTGTTCTCTTAACGGGGGCCGGGCTAAACCTAGAGTTAACACCATAACGGGGCTATCATCCTTGCAACATTTCCTTGAAGTTTTGTGACTATGTGTATATGTATTTTCCTTGATGTACTTTCTTTGATGTTGTGAGCCGATTTTTCCTGATATTAAAATCGCTCTTGAACTAAATAATCGTGTTTGGTCAGCTCGTTCTAGATAATATATATATCATTGTTATAGTTTTCCCACGTCTGTGTGTTTACCTGTCGTCACGTGTATGTGCGTGCCTGTGAGTGATAGAAATATACGTAATATGTATATTGGTGTAGTCTGTCTGACGCTGTAACAACTGTTGTAGAAGATAGGTGAGAGAGAGAAGAATTCTTTTCGCTTTCAGAGACAGCCACTATATCAAAACCTATCATCTCACGTGTGTGGAAATTCTATTAACTTTCACTAACTCTCACTGAGTCTATCACCTATTCAAACCTATTCAGAAGGGACCAAACCTAGTCTTAATTCTCCTATCAAAAATCTACGACAACCAACCAAAGTGAAAAAAACACAATCTGGAGGAATAATACAGAATAATGCTAACATTTGGCTGGACACGTGATCTTGTAACATTAAATGTTACAGAAAACACCACTACAAGAGTACGTGTATGTTTTCGTGTAGGCTGTTTACAGGAGACCTGCTGTGTTGGTGGATTGATGTCCCATAGGGAGATTTAGGGGAATAAATGAATCAATCATTCATACTCAGGAAATATATCACACTTTCCAAAACACGTACTGATATAGCCGACAGATCCAGGCACATGAAGGAATGAATCATACATAATCAGGATACATATCACACTTTATAAAAACACGTACTGATATAACCGACAGATCCATGCATATTGTTAATTGTTGAAAATGACGCGCTGTTTTGAAAATAAGCGACCACCGAAAAATAGTAATAAACAGAAATTAATGACATCTTCTTTGTTAACGTTTTTGATCCCGATTGTCACGGATTGATAGCGGAGTTATAAAAGTCTGTTTGCTGGTGCCTTTTATCTTAATCAATGCAAAAAAAATAGTGTCGTACACTATAAGACAGAAGACGTAGTACAATAGTGTAGCAACAGAAGAAAATACTAAGGTGTAGAAAAAAATTAATGTTTGAAATGTGTGCTTACACTAAAAGGTTACACTAAACAAGACCAATTTACAACGTAAAATCCATATATCAACATATTGATAGGTAGAGTAGACCAACAGTATACGTACAAAAATGCAGAAAAACTAAATTAAAAAAAAAAACAATCGACATATACGAACAACAGTGTAAAAACAGGACAGCATGTCTATAACATAAAGTAAATATAGTATATTCACAAAGAGCGCTTTCCACACAGCATTTTAAGCCGGGCCTCTTTGAGAAAATATTGCATTAATGTCCCTACAGACACCCTTGATTGCAGACCCGTCCGAAGATGAGATGTAATTCTGCTTATCTAGGTCCCACGCCGTCCTTCCTTCCAACCCCAACAAACATAAAACAGATAAACAAAAAGGTTCTACTATAGAATTGGGAAAGACTAAGGCTACAACAGAACGAGTCCACTTATCTTTTTGGGATCCTTCCTCAGAAATATAAATGCAAGTGACAGAATTGTTGCCTCCAAAATACGCAACAGATAGAGCGAAATTTCATCGATGCAGACTTCTCCCTCGTGTAGAACTAGCCATCTTATTTCGCTGGTTGAATGAATGTGCCTTGTTTTGGCTGCATTAATTTTGTTTGATTACTTTAATTTTTCTTGATCTGGAACTGCGTAGAGTGATGATAACTTTCTTATCAAAGACGTTGATGAAGAAGATACGAACTTCTAATTGTAAAGTTTATTCTTTCAGTTTCTACTCGCCGGCACTAGTTTGGAGAAGGCCGGTTGGCATAGGTTGCGCAGAAATTTCTACGACTTTCCGATACTGTAAAGTTTGTAGATATGGCTAGGGACAGTAGTAGTAGTATAGTTTTCATAAAATCTTGTGGGTAGAACGAAATCCCGTGTATACTGGTTACCAATTTATTCATAACCCTTAACTCCCAAAGGAGCATAGGCTTTCAACAAACACATGCCAAGTCCTCCTGTCACGTGCCATCATCTCAAGTTCTTTCCACGTTTTCCTCATCATTTTCACCTCTGTTTCCAGCTTTCTTCTCCATGTGCTTCTTGGTCTACCTCTGCCTCTCTTTCCCTAGGGTTTCAAGAACAAGGACTGTCTTGTAATGCTATCAACAAGTTTCCTCAGTGTGTTTCCTGTCCATCGCCATCGTCTTTTTTTTCACCTCTTGTTCCACTGGCACTTGTTTAGTTTTTGTCCTCAGTTCCACGTTGGTAACCTTGTCATACCATTTCAATCCCCTTATTCTACGCAAGCACCCATTTATGAAAGTCTGCAGCTTTTTGGTTGTTTTCTTTGTTGTTCTCCATGTCTCAGAGCCATACAATAGGACTGACTTCACATTTATATTGTTATACTTTGCTGTTTTCCTACTCTCAAAAATTATGTATTTGCGGTACTCAGTCTGACTTGGCGAACGTTGTTCGTCTTCACCCTTGCCAGGTCTGTTTTAGCAGTCGGCTCATTTAGTACTCTGTTGTGGCGCCATGTGCATTGTCCAAGCTCTAATGACACCTTCCAAGCTAAGAGCACTTGTTCAAGTGTCTGTCTTTCATGGCACAGGAGGCTCTGAGCATGTTAAGACTCACTATATCACAAGGTTTGCGGACGATGGCAGGAGGAAACTATAAATGGGAATTACAGTGTGCGGATGTCACTCATTACTAAACACAATATAGTGATTAACAAACGTGACACTTTTTTTAAATTGTGGAGAAAATATTATAAATCCTCCACAATAAATAGACCACGTGACTGCTATGGCCGATTATACAAGTAACTTGACTTGTCCCACAAGACCTGGTCAATAAGACACCAACGACAAGGGATGGACGCACTTTAGCATGAACAAAACTGCTTCTACTGTTCCAACGAGGCTGTGGTCTACCAAAAACAATTTGTCATTGTATCTAGCTTTACAATTTTCCAACAGTCAAAATCAAAATAACTCCTCGCGCAAATTGAAATGGGAAAAAAATACAATGGCCGTAGACACGTTTGTCTGGAAATTCTCGCAACATCGTTTTTTACAATATCTATTTTATAACGCAAGGGCAACAACTGCTTGAAATTTATAGTCACTTTTCTCGGTAAGCATTTGTCTTCTCGCGTTGGTATCGAATGCAGTTGAGTTTTTGAGCTGTGGTCATTTTTTGCGCTGGACTGCGCATGACTTGTCTTGCTTTTGGTCGATCGGTTTCCGCCCACCACTAGTGGAGTGAGCGATTTGGAATGGCGAAAGAGATGCCTCGTTGAAGAGGGGATCTCCGCTATTTTTTGTTCTGTCAGGGATGTGTAGTCCTCTTAATGGATATTTCGTTTATTCGAGATAATACCTCTAGTGTATTTGCACATGCCGGGAGGCATAATATTTCTGTGTATTTCCGGAAGGCAAGGTAAATTAACATTTTCATTAACTCTATCGATTTTTTGGTCGTGAACGATTTCTGGTTCATAGCCTGTCTTCGAAAGTCGTCGTCACGAGATGTTTTTTCCTAGCTCACATGTCGCTGTATTGTGCTGCATCGGTTGATGCAGGTCCCAAGGACTATTACTTGCTACTTGGTTACCTGAACTAGGTTTGAAAAACCTTTGTTATCTAGAGGATATTTTTGAGGACATTATTTATACTTCGGCAGACGTGTCTGTCTTGCTGAAGTCAGACTAAGGAGAGTGAACTGATCTCATACATCTGGTTATCTCCTGGCTGTTATAGAAAAGGATGGAGTTTTCCACCTGACTACATTTACAGCACTATGAAATATAACATGCATCTGACTCATCATTGTAATGCTGTCTACCGTCTATTGCTGTATTGAATGTTGCTGTGATAATGACTGTTTGATGTGTCTACATATTCGCGTAACCATTTTGTCACTGTGGCGTCCACAATAAATAATGAAGAAAAACGTCAACGGCTGTTTCAAGAATCATTGACTTTATACGTCGTGAGTTTACTGACGTCCTATGTGGATTGCCCTGTTATTTTTGTATGAACATTGTTTGACTGAACACATCTGCACACTACACAAAACCAGACATGCGGATACCATCCATCATCATATGGCATCACGCATCATTTGGTGGCCATAAGCTGGGTTGATCTGGTACCAGCAAACACGGGGTCCCTTACCCACTTCATTTTCAACAAGAATTCATCAACATCCTTCAAGAAATTAACATTCTTCAAGACAGTCAACATCTTCAAAATTTTCAAAGTACTCGGCGTTGCCCGGTAAAAGTCAAAATTTCAATTTTTTGACGGAAACAAGAATTTGACAGTACCCGGCGTTGTTACATGTTGCCGGATAACTCGGACTGCTGTTATCTTTTACGCAAGTCAAGCAAGTTGCTGCTGTCAAGGTTCCAGTGCTGTCGTTTTTGTGAAGGTCAAGTGCCGGTTGAAACGGGTTGTTTTCTGAAGAAGGCCAAGTACCGATTTCCATCAACTTACTTTTGGATTAGAAGGTCAAGTGCCGAAACAACTCAACATACAGTATTTCAGAAGCTCAAGTACCATCGTGTTAGCAGTGGAAGCAGTTCAGATGTGCCATCATCGTTGGAGCTTCGCTCTTTAGGACGTTGATTGACATCCGTTTTTTCTGCTGTTCGACGATTGGAAGCCTATAAGTTAAGTGGTCTGTTTGTATGTAAACTGTGCCCTTATACTTCTGCTGAGTCTTCTGTGTATCATCTCATTCTATATGTTATATGTCTATATGTTATTTGTATATTTATATGTTTATATTTCAGCGGGTTCTCGGTTGGGTGGTGTCTCCGTTAGATTATGCCACGTCATAGAGGTCGTCTATTGTGAGCGTTTTCTGTAGGGTAAGCAAACTTCCGATACTGGAATTTGCTAAGCGACTTCTGTTGCTATTTATGTTAGCTGTGATGACATGTTTTAATATTGTTTTCGTTATTATTTCGCATTCTTTAGTTTTGTTTTGATTTGTTTGTTTTTGTTAGCCTACTCTTGTCTATAATTTAGTTTCATACAACATTTTTGTTTATACACTGTGGTGTCATGTATTTTGTTTAATTATAGCGCAGATATCGTCACATTTTTTGTGATATTTCATTAATTTCTGCTTTATTTTTAGTTGATTTCTGCGAACGTTTTTGTATTGTTGCTGATCTTTGTTATTGTTTACATTGTTATTGTTTACATTGTTTGCATTGTTTACATTTTCAATGTTTACATTCTGCATGTGTTTACATAGTCATTGTTTACAGTTATAGTAATTAGTTAATGGGCTATGCTAATGCACTGTTACTACTACACTGATGATAAATGAATGATGAATAGTGTTGTGCACTATTGAATGAGAAGTGCACTTATGATCAAGAATTGATTGGTGATATTTCATATACAAGTTCTTTGATTGGAGACTTGTTTCCCACAGAGACTGGGATAATATAAGGTGATGTGAATATACAAGTGCTTAATTAAGACTTGTTACACTTAGGTTTGAAATAAATTAGTTAATTATTTCAGGTTTTGGACTCATATGTTAGACAACATGTCTACATTTGAGCACTTTATTGAGCAGGGTAAATTGCTTGGGAAGACTGGTGATAAGTTAGAAGAATTTGCAACTGCTCGATATGATAAAGCAATGGAAGCTGAACAAAAGAAACTGCAGATGCAGGTGGATGAAAAAAGATTCCAAATGGAAATGGAAAAACAAAAAAGGGAATCAGAAGCTGAGGAAAGAAAACTCCAGCTAGAGGCTGAAAATAAAAGACTTGAAAAAGAGGCTGAGAATAAAAGACTTGAAAAAGAGACTGAAAATAAAAGACTTGAAAAAGAGGCTGAAAATAAAAGACTTGAAAAAGAAGCTGAAAGACTTCAAATAGAGGCTCAGGCTGAGGAGAGAAGATTACAGAGAGAATCTGATGAGAGGAAAGAGAAAGCAAAAATGGAACATGAAGAAAAGGTCTTAGCTTTAGAGTTGGAAAAATTGAAATTGATGAACATGAGTAATGGTAATGATTCAAACAAGGGTTCATCTTCTGGTAAGGCTAATAATGATACTTTTAAGATTAAGTTACCAACATTTAGTCCTTCCAGTGATGACATAATGTTCTATCTGGACAGATTTGAACAAGCATGTACAGCTCATAACATAGACAAAGCAAAATATGTTTATCAGTTATCAGGGATACTGACAGGTAAAGCTCTAAGTATATTAAATATGGTGGATGAACCTGACAAGAACAATTATGAGGTTGTCAGGGCCGCTCTGTTAAAGAAATATCAGCTTAACGAAGACGGCTATCGTCTACAATTTAAAAACATGTTACCTGAAAATGGAGTTGAATTCTCCGAGTTTATTGCAAGAATACGCATTACTTTCTCACGATGGGTTGAACTATCTAAGACGGAAAAAACTTATGAAGGACTTATGGACTTAATACTTAGAGACAAAGTCATGTCGTCTGTCAATGAGTCTTTCCTTGCTTTCCTTCATGAACGTAAACCTAAAACAATAAAAGAAATGGAAGATTTCTGTTGCCAATACGTAACTGCACACCCACACATAACCATGGGTAACTCTAAGGTGAAAGAAGGTTTACCAGTTGCTTCGGCAGCTCCGTATGGTCAAAACTTTGCTCGTAGATTCCAACAAAATTTTGATAGAAAGAGCAGCGGTAATTTCTGTCAAAATCATGGAAACCAATTTCATGGGGATTCTTCTTCGAAGAATTGGAGACAACCTGATAGTGGTCGTTACTATCACCCTAATAATTATAGGCATTTCAAAAGAGGATATGGTAATAGAGGTTATTCCTGCCGAAGACCTCAGAACCAAACAAATAGATGTTCGCATCAATGTGAACATGATAGTAATCGTGGAAACTGGAATTCGAACCAGGATAACAATTACAATAGAGACAATAATAACTGCAGAGATAATAATAACTCTGATAACTTCAGAGGTAATAATAGTCGGGGTAGATCTCAACACAAAAAAAAAAGAGATATCAGCAGGCTAATGCTGTACAACAGGAAACTGAGGGAGCCTGTAATCATGTTGTTGATAATAAAAACTTTGACGCTGTCACTGGTTCTGCTTTTGACTTTGAGAGAGCAAACAAATGCCCCCAATGCAGTACTTTATTCGAACCGGGTACCATAACTACTTTGAGTTGTGGTCACCCACTTCCCGCTCTTCCTGCTGCTGTTGCGCATGACGGGAGGGGTTCTTTAATTCTACATAAGGGTCTTGTTAATGATACTCCGGTCTCACTACTTTTCGATTCCGGATGCACCACTATTGGTGTTAGACAATCGCTTGTAGATCCATCTTGTGCTACAGGAAGGGTTATTAAATGTGTCACATTTGGCGGCACTCTAGAAAAATATCCTACTGCTGTAATTCGCATTGCCACTCCTTTCTTTACTGGAGATGTGCATGCTTGTCTCTTACCTAATCCTATTGCGGACCTTATTATTGGTCGTATTCACGGAGTTAGGGAGTGTACCCCACAGCAGATTGCTGCTTGGGAAGATAATAACATGCAAGCTACAAATGCAGTAGTTACAAGAGCACAAGCTCTACAAACACCCGAAACTTCACTGAATAGTGATAATGAAGTTGATAGCCAAGATAGTCACTTAGTAATCACTCGTGACTCTTTCATAAAATTGCAAGAAGAAGATCCTTCTTTAAAAAAATTCTTCGTTCTTGCGAAGAAAGGTGATCCGAATCAGGATACAAATAGAAAATCTTGGATTGCAATGAGAAACGGCGTACTTGTACGTATGGTACAAGATTCGACTACGTCGGCACATTCGCAAATTCTTGTTCCCAAGAGCATGAGAGTGCAAATATTACAACATGCTCATGACTCGCAATGTGCTGGACATATGGGTTTTTCCCGTACGAAGTCGAGAGTCCTTGCGGCTTTCTTTTGGCCTTTTGTCAATAAGGACATTCGTATTTACTGCCGATCATGCAAGGTATGTCAGGAGGTCAAATCTAGAGGACCACGACATGCTGCGCCTATCCAGGCTGCTGACATTCCTATTCGGCCGTTCCAGAAAATGGCCATAGATATTATTGGCCCTTTTAAGGTCAAGTCGGCCAGAGGACATCAGTTTATCCTTACATGTGTCGATATGTGCACACGTTGGCCAGAGGCTATTCCTCTTAAGAGCATATCTACTACAGATATCGCAGATGCTCTTTGGTTGATATTTTCTCGCTTGGGGTTCCCCAGAGAAATATTGTCAGACCATGGCACTCAACTCATATCTGACACTATGTCACAGGTAATGTCTACCTTACATATTGAACGATCTCTCAGT
Organism: Oreohelix idahoensis; assembly: GCA_024509875.1. Classification (NCBI taxonomy): domain Eukaryota; kingdom Metazoa; phylum Mollusca; class Gastropoda; order Stylommatophora; family Oreohelicidae; genus Oreohelix; species Oreohelix idahoensis. Next base: position 47,276 of record JAMPIV010002538.1, read on the forward strand.
AGTATCTACCATCCTATGTCTAATGGGTTAGTTGAGCGTCTGAATAGAACGCTCAAGACTTTGCTTGGTAAGATAACTGAAGATCATCCTCAAGATTGGGACAGGGTTTTACCCGCGGCTCTCTTTGCCTATAGAGAAGTCCCTAATGAACACACAGGATTTTCTCCCTTCGAACTTGTCTTTGGCGCGCGTCCACGCGGCCCTATGTCTTTATTACATGATCTCATCACTGCCGATGATATTAGCGATGAAACTCAATCCTCATATGAGTATGTCATTGCTCTTAGACAAAAGATCATTGAGGCATGTAAGCTAGCAACTGCTTCATCAGAAATTGCTAAAGAGAAGGCAAGACAGTTTGCTAATAAGAATAGATGTCTACGACAACTTTGTCCAGGTGACAAAGCATTCGTCCTACTCCCCAGTAGGGAAAATAGACTTCTTATTGCATGGAAAGGTCCGTATGCAATAGTCTCTCGGATTTCCGATGTTGACTATGTGGTCGATATTGATGGAAAGCATAAAACTTTCCACATAAACATGCTTTCGGAATTTCACGAACGTCCGGACTATTTGCTGCCTATTTTCCAGGCAACGGATGATGCTCCTGCACCTCACGGTCATTATTCATCCCTGTCTGTCATACAGGATGAGGAAGCTACCTTCTCTGATGTCAACCTTCCCCTTCCAGTGGTTCCATTACATTCCACGGAATCTTGGAAAAACGTTTCTGTTTCTCCTAATCTTTCTGGTGACGAACATCGACAAGTCTCGTCGATGTTACAAACATTTCAGGATGTTCTCACTGACATTCCTGGACACACAGATGTCATAGAACATGACATAATTCTTACCGACAATAATCCAATTAGGGTTAGGCCGTATCCTATTCCTATACACTTTCAGTCGCAAGTGGAAAAGGAATTGGATGAAATGATTCAATTAAATATAATTGAACCATCGACTTCACCATATTCTTCTTCCATGGTTATTGTCCGGAAGAAGGATAAGAACATACGAATTTGTGTTGATTATCGCAAATTGAATCAGGTCACAAAGTTCGATGCTGAACCGATGCCTTTGTTAGAAGATCTACTGATTAGACTTTCTAATTCTAGATTCTTCACTAAACTTGACTTGTCTAAAGGTTATTGGCAAGTGCCTTTAGCAGAGCATGCCAAACCTCTTACTGCTTTTTTTCTACACCTAGGGGTCTATTTCAATGGAATGTTATGCCTTTTGGTCTCATGAACGCCCCTGCAACTTTCGTTCGCATGATGCGTCGAATTCTGTCACATCGTTCGGATGTCATCGCATACTTAGATGACATCTGTCTCTTCAGTGATACCTGGGAAGATCACTATTTAGGGTTATATGACTTACTGTCCACTCTACGTGAGAATAATTTGACAGCAAAACCTTCTAAAGCTTTTGTTGGTTTTGGTGAAATCTCTTTCCTGGGTCATCGTGTTGGTCATGGTCTCTTGAAGACAGAAGACCACAATACTTCCAAAATACTGAACATCTCTGTTCCTAAAACGAAGAAACAAGTTAGGAGTCTCTTAGGTTTAATTCAATTTTATGGGAGATTTATTCCAAATTTATCTTCGATCATGGCACCTCTCTCAACATTGTTGAAGAAAGGTTCGCCTAATCTGGTCCGTTGGTCTGAAGAATGCCAATCTTCATTAGACCAAATCAAGAATATATTTTCTTCTCCTCCCATCTTAAGATTACCTACTCTTGATAGGACTTTTGTTCTTCGGAGTGATGCTTCATCCACTGGGATTGGAGCAGCACTGATGCAAGAATATGCAAATACTCTGCATCCTGTTATGTACATTTCTAGAAAACTAAATGCGGCAGAGAGGAACTACTCGGTTTTAGACCGTGAGTTGTTAGCGATGGTTTGGTCAATTCTAAAGCTACAAAGATTCCTCCTGGGCGCACATTTCATTCTAGAGACTGATCAGAAAGCTCTTACAGCTATTCAGACTAAGAATTTGAAGAGTTCGAGATCCACTCGATATGCTATAGCTCTTCAACCTTTTCACTTCACGGTACGAGCTATCCGTGGTGCGGATAATGTGATGGCTGACATTTTGTCTAGATGCCCACATGACTCTAACTAATACTTCTGTCCTATATTTCTATATATTACAGAGTCATAACACACCTATATTACTACAATAGATTAGCACATCTGTACTCACTTTATATGTACACACTATCGTGCTTTGTTGTCATCTTCTTCTGTTCGTTTTAAGATGATAGAGGAGGACTGAGTAGTTAATATAAGGGCCGTTAGTTTACTAAACAGCCACAATTATTAATAATGTATTGTACCTTATGAAGCATATTAGTTATTAATTAGCATTATATTGCTTGTACTTTCTCAGAATGTCATTGTTGAGCTGAGGACTTACCTTACTAGTATCAAGCATGACGAGTTCTAGATTGTGTACTTACCCTCGGAATACCAGAGCATATGTCCTGGATCGTCATGTAGTTTAACTTTACTATGTACTTATGTCATTACATGTCAAAGAATGTACTATTTAAATTTTCCTATCAGATTTGTACATCCATTTTTAAAGACAATATTAGAGCATGCTGTTTAATGATGATTATAGTAACTTGCATACGTATATTGTGTTTACATGCTAACGTGATGTGTGTTGGTGACACCTCCCCGATGTGAATATTTTTTGAGACATATTTATTTTTCTGTTGAGGTATATCCTCACCAGACACTCTATATTTAGCCTCATGTTAGGCAATTTAATTAATTATCAGCGCATAATTCGTGCGTTTTGTGCCGCTTATCGCATGCTCTTTGATATTAAAAAAAAAAAATATGTTCCACATTTTTTTTTTATCGGGAGGAGGTGGTGATATGTTGCGTGATAAATTCTCGCAACATCGTTTTTTACAATATCTATTTTATAACGCAAGGGCAACAACTGCTTGAAATTTATAGTCACTTTTCTCGGTAAGCATTTGTCTTCTCGCGTTGGTATCGAATGCAGTTGAGTTTTTGAGCTGTGGTCATTTTTTGCGCTGGACTGCGCATGACTTGTCTTGCTTTTGGTCGATCGGTTTCCGCCCACCACTAGTGGAGTGAGCGATTTGGAATGGCGAAAGAGATGCCTCGTTGAAGAGGGGATCTCCGCTATTTTTTGTTCTGTCAGGGATGTGTAGTCCTCTTAATGGATATTTCGTTTATTCGAGATAATACCTCTAGTGTATTTGCACATGCCGGGAGGCATAATATTTCTGTGTATTTCCGGAAGGCAAGGTAAATTAACATTTTCATTAACTCTATCGATTTTTGGTCGTGAACGATTTCTGGTTCATAGCCTGTCTTCGAAAGTCGTCGTCACGAGATGTTTTTTCCTAGCTCACATGTCGCTGTATTGTGTTGCATCGGTTGATGCAGGTCCCAAGGACTATTACTTGCTACTTGATTACCTGAACTAGGTTTGAAAAACCTTTGTTATCTAGAGGATATTTTTGAGGACATTATTTATACTTCGGCAGACGTGTCTGTCTTGCTGAAGTCAGATTACGGAGAGTGAACTGATTTCATACATCTGGTTATCTCCTGGCTGTTATAGAAAAGGATGGAGTTTTCCACCTGACTACATTTACAGCACTATGAAATATAACATGCATCTGACTCATCATTGTAATGCTGTCTACCGTCTATTGCTGTATTGAATGTTGCTGTGATAATGACTGTTTGATGTGTCTACATATTCGCGTAACCATTTTGTCACTGTGGCGTCCACAATAAATAATGAAGAAAAACGTCAACGGCTGTTTCAAGAATCATTGACTTTATACGTCGTGAGTTTACTGACGTCCTATGTGGATTGCCCTGTTATTTTTGTATGAACATTGTTTTGACTGAACACATCTGCACACTACACAAAACCAGACATGCGGATGCCATCCATCATCATATGGCATCACGCATCAGTGACCTAATTTTGTTCAAGGTCTATTCTCCCTGGGAAGCTGAAGGGTGATAAATAAATAATGAATGTTCAAGAGATTGTTGTAGAGAACTTTTTAGTGCTGACGACTCACCAAGAGCTGACGCTCAGTGACAGTGGATCAAAGAAGAAGTGCTGACGTCACATTGTGTCACCCACAACTTTGAGCTGTCAGTATTAGAATGAGGAGACCTCCCATTGAACTTCAGTAGTGTCAGAACGTGTAAGTGTTCACAACTCTATTATAGTCATTGTGTGTAACATTTATTGAAAAGTTGAGACAAGTAGAATATAACGATTGTTTTAGCAATAAACAGATTGACTAAATTTACTAACCTATTTTATTTTTTACTTAAATGAAATTGTTGTTTGAAATTATGTAATTATTTCAATGAACGTGGTATTTATTTATTAGTATAATTATTTCTCTTGGCACAAAGCACTACACTTATACCAGTGGGGACAAAGTGAGATATTTATAAACTGTACTGGTATTTCGTCATGAGGATGTAAGTATCCCAATTATTTATTTATAAAGGTGTGAATCTATTAGAGCAGTGGCGGCGGACACATTTGTCTGGGTTATTTTGTAATACAGTATGTTCAAGAGATTCATGAAGTGTGGTGTTCATTGTTATTGAGTTGATCTTAGTAACGTGGCATAAAGAGTTCATATCTCCGATATAGTCATAACGTGTATTTAAAAAAAATATTATTGGCAAAATCATCATCATCACACCTTTCCGTTCCCCGTGGAACATAGGGCAGAAACAGTTGCTCTCCATCGATTTCTATTCTGGGTTGTCTGTTTCAGCTGCGCCTAAGTCATTCCAATTTCCTTAGTCTCCTCTTCCGCTGTTCTTCTCCATGTTCTCTTTGGCTTCCCCACTCATCTTTTCCCTTGTGGGTTCCAGTCAAGGGCACCTCTGGTTATGCGTGATTGTTCTCTTCTGAGAGTATGCCATATCCCTCCCCACCTTCTTACCTTAATTTCTATTTGTATTGGCTGTTGCCAGGACAAAACAGAGGGTTTTGTCTCTTTTCTTTTGCCCTGCGGTCTATAGGGATGTGCAAATCTTTTGTCGCACGTGCAAAACTTGCCAAGATGTGGCAGCTATACGCCCCAAGCATAATGCGCCTATCTAGGCGTCAGACATATCTTTGTGTCCATTCGCAAAAATGGCAATCGACCTTATAGGTCCACTAACAGTAACATCAGCTATAGGTCATCGTTATATGCTAACATGCAATGATATGTGCACGTGCTGGCCAGAGGCTATTCCTCTTAAAACAATATCCAATATAGATGTTGCTGACGAGCTATTTTTAATTTTTAGTCGATTGGGTTTTCCCGAAAATATATTATCAGATCGAGGAACTCAGTTTATTTCTGACGTTATGACCCAGGTTAGGAGAGAGTTTGAGATAGATAGATCTCTTAGTAGTGTATATCTCCCAATTGCAAACAGGAAAATCGAGAGGCCCAACCGCTGTCTTAAACAAATACTAGGCAAGGTAACTGCGAAATACCCGCAGGATTAGGATAGAATACTCCCAGCGGTATTGTTCGCCTATCGGGAAATACCGAACAAACAAACTGGATTTGCGCCTTTTGAATTAGTCTTCGGTGCCACGCGAAGAAGACCTATGTCTTTCCTGAAACAGTTATTGGTTGGAGCTGACATGCCTGAGGATGTTCAAATCTCCTACCAATGTTTGGAAAACTTGAGACAGAAAATTATCGACGCATGCCAGATAGCTATAGAAGCAACATAAATAGCTAAACTTAAGGCAAGATTGTTTGTTAATCAAAACAAACAACTGCGCCAATTATGGCCGGGTGATGAGGCATATGCATTGTTACCCAATAAGGACAATAAATTACTTGTATCTTGGAGAGGACTATATACTGTACTTTAAAGATTGTCAGATATTGACTACATTATATCTATTAAAGGAAACGAAAAAAACATCATGCTGCAAAAATGTCACTCTCGTCCTTTACATCTTAAACCAGTCTTTAAAGCTATCGACAAGCCTATTGATCGTCGCTCTTCCTTAACTGTCATACAGGAAGAGTTGTCTGAATTACCTAATATTTCTGAGCCTCTTTTATCTCTACCTACTTTACCACTTTCTTCTACTGAGAATTGCTGAGATATTTTTATTTTGCCAACGCTTTCTCCATATCAGAAAGATAAGATTTCTTTATTACTACAATCTTTTACTGGCGTGCTCACGGATATTCCTAGGCGTACAAATATCATTGAACATGATATTCTCCTTACTGATTTTAGACCAATAGCGCTTAAACCGTATCCTATCCCTGTACATTTTCAATCACAAGTATAAAAAGAAAGAAAGGATATGATAAAATTAAGCATAATTTCTTCTTCTCACTCTCTATATAGTTTTCCTATTGCCTTGATTAAAAAGAAAGACAAATCCATTTGGATTTGCGTTGATTTCAGGCTTTAACAATTTCGGATGCTGAACCTCTGCCTTTGTTGGATTCTTTATTGGATAAACTATCTACAGCTACTTCTTTCAGTAAATTTGATTTATCTAAAGGTTATTGACAAGCCCCCTTATCGGACAGAGCAAAACCGTATACTGCTTTGGCTACACCTTTGGGATTGTTCCAATTTAATGTTATGTCTTTTGGTCTCGTTAACGCTCCTGCGACTTGTGGTCGTATGATGCAAAAAATTTTTCTCAAGTCGTGATGACATCATTACCTATGTTGATAATATTTGCCTTTTCCATCAATCTTGGGAAGAACATGTTCTTGGAATTGAGTGTTTGTTGACTAGTGTTCGCCTCGATCATCTTACAGCTAGACCTTCGAAAACTTAAATATGATTCACTGACATTTTTTTCTTGGTCATAAAATAGGAAGCGGTTTTCTTAAGCCTGAGGATTCTCCTGTCTCCAGGATCTAGAATCTAGAAATTCCTAAGATAAAAAAACAGGTTCGCAGTCTTTTAGGTCTTGTAAGATTCTATAGAAAATTCTTGCCTAATGTTTCAGAAATTACTTCAGTTCTGTCATCGTTATTAAGAAAGAACTCTCAAAATAGATTGTTTGGACACATTCGTGTGATGAGTCATTAAATTTGCTTAAGTATTTTTTTTTCAAAATCACAAATTTTAAGATTGCCTTATACGCGATTTCCATTTATCCTTAGAGTCGACGCCTCTGGTTCGTGAATCGGCATTACATTTATGCAGAAATTCGATGATTGTCTACATCCAATTCTTTACGTCAGTCGTAAATTGACACACACTGAAAATATACGCCATTGTCGAGCGTGAGCTGCTCGCGGTGGTATATTGTTTTACAAAATTGCATCGCTACCTTATTTTTGTTTGTTTAAATTTGTCTTGGAGACAGATTAGAGGGCCTTGTTCTATTTTAAGACTGCAAAATTTCGTAATAAGAAGGCTCCCAAAGTATCACTTGCGCTCCAGCCATACGAATGATATTTGTGCTATCAAAGGTAGTCAAAACGTGGTCGCGGTTGTGTTATCAAGTTGCATGAAATACTCACTGTCAGCTGGCAACACTGCAAATGTAGGTATCTTGTGGTGAAGTTACATCAAAAGGATCAACTGAATTCTCCACATTTTGACCAATGAACAATGTACGATATATGAACATATTTTGCTGACAATGATTATGCTGACAGAAATTTACTTATTTTTTACTACTATGAAAAGAGGATATATGACTATACCCTGTGATGAATAACAAGGCTGATGACTATCGTAATTTTTTTCATTTAAAAAATTGAAGGAAATCGCTCACTGACTATTTTGACAGTGCTTACAGGTCGTGGACGGGTTCACACAGCACCTGATGATGATGAATGCTGATATTGCCAATTTCAAGTTGTACTTCGTTTTGTGACAGTGAGGCTTGTTACCCCGGCATTATATGGGCCAATGAGAAAAGGTCATACATTTTTAGTAGACCAGTCAAAATCATTGATGGTGGCAAAGGCCCACAACACCTGTCGGGATAACAAGAAGGTAACATTATCATGAGGGCAGTTTCATCTAGACAACCTCGGTGAAGGTTGTGTTTTTACTGGTGAACTGATGAGAAGCCATGGTTGAGGTGTCTCATTTTTGTAGAGCCACGAAGACCTGCTCTAAATTGAATTTTCTTGAAGTATTTTCAGAAAGAAGTATATTGTGTGTAAAGTTTAAATGATATCGTTTTTCAAGACAGAATATAAGCGGTAGCTATACTTTCTGTACTGGAAGGAAAGACTTTGCATAGTAAAACTCACATGTAAGTATAATCTCGATTTATTTTTTAGCCCACGGATAGAATTGATTTTTATATTGTACTAGGAAGGAAACTAAGAAACAGCTACAGATGTATTGAAGCTTATCATCGGAAGAGATTAGCATCTTTAAAATATTGAAGGCAAAAGGCGCAACCACCTGAACTGAACACGTGTGGAAGCAGGTCACAGTGACCTAGATCGTGAGTTCCACGAGATGTTTGAGTAACTCATACGGTTGCGAAGAACGAAAAGGAAAATCTGAGCAAACTACATTCACGACAAAAAATAATTGATTTGTATTTCATCTGAAATTGTTTATTTATGAATTCCTGTAAATACACTTTGTTTATACAATAAGTCAAGTTATGATAGCAGATTTTGTTGCACTGAATGAAAAGTTACCACAATATTAGTAAGTACTACCACCATAGCACCTTCACAACATCATTCGAGAGAAGAACGAATCTTATACCTTTCCACAAGAATTAACAACTCTAGCGGGAAGCTAGTAATAACACTTGATGGACAATTGAAGAAAGAAGATATAATAAAAAGTCACATATTGACCAATTGGCGCCGTAACCAACTCGCGAGGTGCACCCATAACACAGGAAGACGATCATAACAAAAGAACTCAACGAAACTTGTTGAAATATTGAAATGGATCCAAATCATGACCAAGTACTACAACAACAAATGTTGGCCCAGCAACAACAAAACCAAATGTTAGCCCAACAACAAGCCCAACAGATAGCACAAATGCAACATCAACAACCATTGATTAACCCTGCAATAGTTCCTTTACTTTCGGTGTCGGACCACACTATGGCGACATTACAGCGCATTGCTGACACAAACAGTAATATAGATCACTATGCAAAATATACTCAAATTTGCTCAGTGATCACCCTTTTTGCTAGAGAGCCCTGGTTCGAATCACATCCTAAAAACGAACCCATGGAAATTGGCCATTCTCGTCAACAGTGGAGAAGGAATGACAGTCATAAACATCACAACAATCACACGAGTATAGAAATATTGATTATATACCACCACCCAGACCACAACAGATTCATAATGTATCCCAGATACATTCTTACAATTGTGGTAAGCCAAATCATATTGCCAGGGCGTGTCGAGCAAGGCCCAACAGCAAAATAAATAGTGTACCCAAGCACTGGGATAGCCTCAACAACAGAACAAGCCGTATAGCAGTCAGACACTTCATAAGCGAAATAAGAAGTGGAACAACGTAGCAGAGAAACAATTTGACGACAAGAAATGAAAAACACTGTAGAATCACATTAGACAACGGACAAAAGGTACATATGACCAATATGGTTTAGAAAGAGAACCAACAGTGAGCAAAGTGAGAATGTCACACGACCACGTCAAAATCTACGAACTGTAAACAATGCATAGCTGAAAGTAAATACAGCGACACAAACAGAGAATAGAACTACATTTTCAGTACACAACGGAGACACAACTACCAAGACGAAGAAAGGAAACAGCAATGCAGCGTCAAGAAGAAACAAAGAAGCAAGAACTTATCATAAGAGTAACATGAGAGTCTACCCGCACTATACAGAAACATTACATCGGTGTTCGCAACGTTATTCACATGATCACAACCATCATTCCTTACCTCCTCAACAGCCCCCAACATACTCCCTACGCGACCCCCATCGCAACCCCAGTGATTATGTGAAGCGAACATTTGATGACAGAAGACATACCATGGAACCCAGAGAACAAGACCAGCCGCAAAACCCCCCAAATACCAACGTTCAGCTACCAAGTGAAGCAGAATCAGATTCTGAATGTGTGTATTACACTTCTGATAAAGAGAACGATATACTACTTTCACCACCAAGACAAGAAGAGTCCGATATCGATACTTCAAGTACACCAGGAAAATCAGACAGTACAGATGGCGAACTCCAAATCGACATCAGGTCGACAGCCAAAAGACTAAATATGTCATCATTAGAAGATTCACCACCCATCGCAAAGTATATCAGGCTCCCGCAGGAGCATGTCGGTATAAAGTCATGAGAAAGCGACGCCTGACGAAAACGATTAAGCCATAGGAACTCCACAACCCATTCTTCCGGTACAGTCTATTACATCTCTGACCGTACTGAAGTGTCTGACCGTACTTAAAAATACTTAACAAGTGTGACAGTACTGATGGCCAAGTCATCTAGTTCCTAGACTCGCTGTCGCAAGAGATGTTTTATTTCTAGATGAATTATCTTCAACCCAGGTTTCTTAATTCTCATGTGTGGTGAAGACTTTTCAACTTTAGTGACACTATCTATTTTTATTACTCAATACCAGCAACTCTGTTTGTCATATGTAGGGCAGGCAATACTGTTTTCCTTATACAATGTACTGGCAATACCATTTTCATATGCAGAGCATGCAAATTCGGTTTTCGTATAATGTTTTGGCAGTACTGTTTATAAAAAAAGTCAATACTGTTTTCTGTAATGAGCGGGCAGTACTGTTTATCATATACCAGGCAAACAATACTTGTTTATGTAATGAGCGAGCAGTCCTGATGTAAACAAGGTCACTTTCAACCAACGATCAGTGAATAAGTTCAAGCTGGTATAACAAAATGAATGGATACCTTTATTAATTGACTACACATTCTGATACTTTCATTATAGTTCATTAGTACAGATTCTTGAGTGGTGTATAAACCATACATCCCATGAAATAGCACACTACAAAGAGGACCTGCAAGATGTTGACAACACAACCGACTTCGCTGATCCCGTCTCAAAAAACAATTTTATTTTCTTTTCTTTCCGGATCCAGCTATGTTGTTTTCCCATACTAGATTTGATGACGTCATTTCTTTACGACTAGAGTAAAAGTACCTAGCTAATCTGTAATACAATATTCTATTTAATAATAGTAGCGCTATTCGCTCTTAGGTAGTTGGAATAGACCTAGCTGTCAATTGCATCTCGGGACCACCAAAATGTATCCGTGGGGGGGGGGGGGGGGGGGGGGGGGGAACATTTTTATCCCAGAAAAACTAAAACCCGAAAAAAATGACACTACGTCAATATAATGAACTCTTAACGCAAATAGATGCGCTCAAAATGACACTACATCTCAAACACATGAAATCAAAATGATTACACCAATAACATAATTGCCGTGCTAACGCACACAGGCTCAAGGAAGCAGAAAACAAAATTACTTACGGCCTACTAAAGCCTTAACGAACTGGGCATAATATGTGGATGATCATGGACAACATCGTAGATATGGAATGAATAAATAAATAAACACTGCTTTAATACAAACATAAATGCTAATTATTAACTATACGTTATAATTATCAACACGAACAAAAACAAAAAAAACAAAAAAACGGTAAAATGGGAAAAGTCATCAAAGGGAACAAAAAAGTCAGGAAGTATCATTCTACGTAAGCTAATCGCTCGTAAATGATATGACAGGCTATACGCAGCTAGTGCATGGCAAAATGCTGGACGACATACTGCAATGGCAGAGGGTTGTACTCAAGGGGTAAAGCACAGGGTTAGTAAGCGAAGGAGAATGAGGTAGGAGGGAGAGCAAGAAGAATAGTGAATGATGAGGAGGGAAAGATGGTGGACAGAAAGAAACTTCCAAACAAGAAAGGAGTGAGTGAGAAAAAAATTGAGACATGAACAATAGGAACACAAAAGGTATGATAAAATGGGTATCTATCATAAGATTGAGCAGACACAAAGATAGACTATGTAGAGCGGGCATGGTTAAATGTAAGCACATAAGGAACAAGCATCAAATACAAGTCATTAGGTTAATACCTACATTAGGGAGATGATGACAATTAACAAACGATACTTTATTCAATCATTAAATAAAACATAAATAGAAACAAAATACATGGCGACTTCAACATGGTAACAGGTACGAGAAGAAACCTCTGATAATAAACTGGAAAGTCAAGGGATGAACGACTGGGATATAATTTTAAGCATTTCAATTTTCGTATCCTGTCGGGATGATAATATTGGATCATAACATTGACGTTGATAAGGAGAGTAGACAGTGTGGATGGTATGAGGGGAAGGAATATAACATGAAGGAATAGGAAAGGAGCGGAGAGGATAACGGGCAGGAGGACGGGCTGGAGGACGGAGGAAGGTACGTGGAAGAGGATCACAACTAACTGTAGGGGTTCGAACTGGAATACGGGAACTATGTTGTGTTGAGAGTTTGGAAGGCTTACGCAGAGTAGAAGGAAACAACTGAGTCATTCGCGGTTGACTAAGAGACTTTCGTACAGGGAGTCAGGAACGAGGACATAAAGGACGGACATGTTCTTGTGGCAAACGAAACCACTTGGAGTGGGGAGGAGAATCATCCGAGGTATTAGAAAGATGCCGCTTGAGAGGATGGTGGACGGGAGAGGAAATAATGTCTTCAGCGTTAGCACTGGGATAGAGGCCGTGTCGGACTCTAAGTCGTAATCCACTGGAGAGCAAAAACCGGAAGGCACCGAGGGATACCCAGAGAGCGGAAGAGCAGGGGGTACCAAGGAATGAGTGGTGGTAGCTGTGTTAGAGGGAGCAAGAATAGCATCAGAGAGGACAGAGTTAGAGGGAGGCAAGTGATAGACTGCGGGAGGTCCAGAGGGAACGGGATGAAGCGAAGCACGATAAACATCACGGGACCGAAGACGATGAACAAGTTCAGGGAAAGGAACATCATTTTCCGAGGTAGAAGAATCACGAAATTGACGCTGACGATCAATCGCGGCGGGAGGAGGAAGAGGGGAGTGCTGATCATTAAGATGAGATGTAAGGTTACAGTCATCAGGGAGTGATGAAGAAGAAGAAGAAGAAGAAGAAGAAGATGATGAAATCGGAAGCTGAAGAGTGGCCTTACTAACACAACGGCTGGACAAGAGTGTAGGGACAGTAAGTGGACGTTGAACATATGTACGTAATTGAGAGGCGAGAGCCTTCGTTCGGTGGTTACACTCTTCGTGCCAAATCACGAAGTTGACGGGAGAGGTTTTCTGTATGATCTTATATCATCAATCCAATGATCGTCTAATTTAGAAGTACGCTTGTGTTTGCGGAAATACACGAGGTCTCCGACTGCAAATGTGGGCAGACGTGCACGTTTGGAATGTAGACGCTGTCGTTTATGAAATGCTTTGAGAGCATTTCGGTGTACAAGCTGGTGTGCATTACATTTGTTCCACAAGATCGTCTCAATGGATTTTCACCGAAATATTTCCTTTGTGGGGTGAGAATGTTGTCCATTGGTAAACGAGGTTCTCTACCATAGAGAAGAAAAAGGGCTGAAAATCTGTAGTGTCGTTTACATTTACCCGCAGTGCTTCAAGTGCCTGGGGTAAGTACACGTCCCAATACTGGGAATTACCATTGGTGAATCTGCCAAGGATATCATTAAGAGTGGAATGCATCCTCTCGTTACGAGCGTTCGATTGGGGATGGTAGAAGCTGGTCGTAACGTGGCGAATGTGGAGCTTGTCCAGTGTCGAATGGAAAGTCGTGCCGGTGAATTGCTTCCCATTGTCTGAAATAATAGTATGGGGACAACCATGGCGTGGTATGAACTCAGAAAGTAGAATATTAGTGACATTATCGGCGGAGGCGTCCTTGAGAGGATAGCACTCAGGCCACACTTAATACTGGTCTATAAAGTGAGGTATGTACGAATTCCCGGAATGCGTGACAGGGTATGGACCTGAAATGTCTACACTAACAGTCTGCATGGGGAATTGAGACTGAGACATCAGTTTGATGGGAACCTGATGCGGTCTCATATTGCGACGCTTACAGATTCTGCAAGCCGCCACATATTCTGCTACATCTTTATAAAGGGTAGACCAATAATAACGTCTGGTTACTATGTCGTACGTCTTGTCACGACCCATATGACCGTTGGAATTATGGAATTCATGAAGGATTCGTAAAATGAGACTACGAGGAAGGCAAATCAAAAAGCGATCCTCTCTTTTGGGATCAACTCGATAAAGAACATCGGTATCAGGGAGGATAGTGTATTTGGAAACAGACTTAGTGTCGCGTTCCCACTGAAGACGGATCTTCATAAGTTCAGGATCTTGACGCTGAGCACAAGGCATGTCAATGGAGGGCATGAGAGGGCCATCAGAAGAGATATAATCTCCATCTTCCGGAGGAGAGAAGATAGGAGGAGGACGATTGGAGTTGATCACAAGGATCTCCTTAGCATTATCATCAATGTCTGAGGAGGCCTTCGGATCTGATGAGGAAGAGAAACTGACATCCGTATAAGCAGGGCACGGAATGCGTGAAAGAAAATCAGCAACCATATTAAGTTCCCCTGGAATATGCTCAATTGGGGCATCATAGCTCTGGAGGTTCAGAGCCTAGGTCTGAATCTTAGGAGGCTGCTCAGAGAACTTAGAGAGCCAAGTAAGTAACGGCTTGTGATCACACCGGATAATAATGTGAGTGCCGCGGAGATAAAAATCCAACTTTTGAAACGCATAGTGGATTGCAAATGCCTCTTTCTCAGTAGTAGTCCACTTTTGCTGTGTACGATTAAGGGGATAAGACAGAAATGCGATGGGCATTTCATGAGGTACATTTTGAAAGGACTAGAATTAGAAATGTCCTCTTGGACCAGGCAGGCTCCGATGGCACGATTAGAGCCGTCCGAATAAAGGATCATAGGACGGTGCATATCAGGATGGGCCAATTGAGGTATAGTAGTTAAAGCTGATTTCAAATAATTAAACGCCTGTTGGCAAGCATCGGACCAACGAAAGCGAGCATACTTTTTTGTAAGCGCAATAAGAGGCTCAGCAGCCCTGGAGAAATTTACAATGTGCTTTCTATAATATGAACAGCTGCCTACGAAACCATGAACATGGCGGATAGAGGTCGGTGGTGGCATGTCACGTATCGCTTGGACTTTGGCATCGTCCGGACGAATGACATCTTTGTTAATAATGAAACCTAAATACTTGGTTTCAGACTGCAGAAAGACACATTTGGACAACTTAAGCATGACTTTGTGAGTACGTAGGGGAGTAAAAACTTTCTCAACATGTGAAAGATGGTCTTTAATGATACCCGGAGGGACATGTAAGTGGCAGGGCTGCCCTTTAGGCCTAATTGCATGACATTCCATTTATAACTCCCTATGTGGGTACAGAATGACGACTTTTCTTTGGCTTCTGGTGTCAATGGAATACACCAAAAACCAGAACGGGCATCCAGGGTTGTAAACCACTGTGATTTGCCAACTGTGGCCAAAATATCATCTACTCTAGACAAAGGGTAGGAGATGGTTTTTTTAATGGCATTAAGAGCCCGGTAGTCACAACAAAATCTGTTGGACCCATCTTTCTTGGAAACTATCACAATTGGTGAAGACCAAGAGGACCGGGAACGTTCAAGTATGCCGGCCTCTAGCATATCATTTATGGCCTTTTCAACAATCTCCCGATTTTTCAAGGGAGTGTGATAGGGTTTAAGAGAGACCGGAACTTCCGTTGTCGTCTCTATGTCCATTGAAACAGTGTATGTTCGTTTTAGCTCCATATCAGAGACAGCAAAAATGTCCTGATGTTTTTGAACCAACTGACGAATTCGAGATTCATATGGTGAATCCGTGTTCAGTTGCTCTTACAGCTGAGAAAGTCGAATAGAAGTGGAAGATGTGGAAGGAATAGGGGGTGTCGAATTGCTGCGTAGGGGAGGTAAGGAGTGAAGTTGTCCATAATTATAGGAATGCCGAGGAGCGTTGGTAGAGGCATGAAAGGAATGACAAGGGCGATGAGGAGGGAATGTACACAATGGCTGACGCTCATGTACTATTGATATGCGCATGACATTAGATGGGAAGAGAGGAGGTGGATACGCTGAAGGCGGAGGAATTGTATTTGGAGGAGCTGGAGGCGGAGGAGTCAGATTTGGATGGAAAACACTCGATTTAAAGGAAGAAGAAGGAAGGTTGGCAACAACAGTACCCCGCTTGATAGTAGTGGATTTCCCAGAACAGTTAAGAAACATGAGGGGGAAGTCTCGGGTAGCTGAAACAGTAGCAATGCAATCGACGACTTCGATGCAAGGGTCATCGAGGATGGCAGTATCAACAAACTGTTCTACAAGTATGGAGAGACATGGAAAGACGTAATCCGTACGCTTGACCCTACCAGTGAGTATGGTTAAAGCAATGGGTTTGAGAGTGACAGGAGCTGTAAGGCGTACTAAGGAAGCAATATGAATATCATCCTCAAGAGTGATGTATTCATTATTGATACCTATCTGCTTGAGATCAAAGTAGATACGTGCTCCGTGGCAATGAAGAAAATCACGACCAATAATAAAATTCCGTGTCATGCCCCGAGTAACAATAAACGGGTGGTTAAGAACTTGCGAACCGATTTTGAAATGGAAGACAGCAGTACCAATAGACTGTAAATGCTGACCTGTAACGGAAGCCATGTGGGTAGAGGTACGATGAAAATGAGCATGCTTGCAAAGGCGCTTAAAAAGTTGCTCACGAATGAGACTGACTGTAGCCCCTGTATCAACAAGAGCACGAAAACTCAAGTTTCCTACATAGATAAGACAGGAAGAAGGATCAGATTCAATTCGTAAAACGTTAATAGCCGGAGAAGAACAAGAAAACTGAGACTGTGGATCATGAGAAAAATACTGGAAGGACCTACTCTCATCCCGGTAAAGAGCAGAGTCACCCGTAACGGTCCTGACTAACGGGCAACTCAGGGGTTTCCCTGGCTCATTAGAGAAGGAGGGTGAGATGGACGGCGGTTGAAGGATGGACAAGTACCCAGTTGTGAGGGCCTGGTTGGAGTATTTGACCATTGAATTTGTTGGTTATAATGTGACTTGCGTTGGGGGCAATCACCAGCAATATGGCCTGGTCTAGTACATTTAAAACAAGTCAGTGTGGACACATTATGTATTGGACGCCCTTGGTGTTGTGGTCGACATGAATGACGTTGTCTGGACTGATAGTGAGTTGAGAGGTGCTGTTGGTGATAAGAAGGCCCTGACAGATGATCAAAGTGTTGAGGTTGACCTGTAGAACGATGCCAGGAACGGTGGACGTGCGAAACGTCCATAGGTTCCTCATCACGAGGCACGTCTAGATGTGGATCCCGACCTCATCTTTGCTGAAATCGATGCTTAGCATTATCCTCAGTGACAGCCAGCTAGAATGCCTCATTAATGGACTTGGGATCTTTGCTTATGAGATGTAACTTCAACGAGTCTGAAGCAAGTCCATCTACAAAAACTCCGACAAGGTGCTTGTCCATATCGGCGGAAGGAACCGATTCATCCAGGAAAGCATCCTCTGACGTATCTAGCAAACGATAAGCAAAAAACTGAACTGACTCATTTCGATCTTGCCGAAAAAATACTTGCTAAGTAATGTCCAAACGTGTTCTGAATCGATTATCGAAGAGTATCGATGAACAAGTTCTTTCTTCAAGGATTCAAATGTTTCTCCAGGATACGTCTTGGAGCGTCTTCGTAGAAAATCTGTTACCAAGGATTCAGACGACAAAAATGCAATGCGTTTGCGGTCTCCATCAGACGCTGCCGAAAATAGAGACGCAAATTTTTCTATGTCTATCATCCATTGGCAGAACTTGGATGGTTCCCCAGAGAATGGTGTAACCAGCGCACGAATATGTTGGAAATTGGCAGACTGGTTGTCCGTATGAAGCGTAGATGTTATCTCCCGTAATGCGTGTACTGAAAAGTCGAGAGATTCCGGTAACGGCTGGTTAATGGCTTGTGTTGGGACAGCTGTAGTAATTGTTGCTGCAATTGCTGATTCTGTTGCTGCAACTGTATTATCTGTTGTTCCATCTGTTGTGGAGTAGCCATTACAAGAAAATACGTTCAATAGAGCAAACAACTGGATGAGCTGGATACCTCACAAAATACACAATGGCAATGTGCTCAATATGTCACCCAGTGGTGAGAGATATTTGGGGTGACTTTTAGAATACTCTGCTAAGTTACAAGACAAAGTCTCCACCGGTATGAGTTGTTCCCAGCAATAAAATACTTAACAAGAGTGACCGTACTTAAGTGTCTGATCGTACTTAAAAATACTTAACAAGTGTGACAGTACTGATGGCCAAGTCATCTAGTTCCTAGACTCGCTGTCGCAAGAGAAGTTTTATTTCTAGATGATTTATCTTCAACCCAGGTTTCCTAATTCTCATTTGTTTTGAAGGCTTTTCAACTTTAGTGAAATTATCTATTTTTATTACTCAATACCAGCAACACTGTTTGTCATATGTAGGGCAGGCAATACTGTTTTCCTTATACAATGTACTGGCAATACCGTTTTCATATGCAGAGCTTGCAAATTCTGTTTTCGTATAATTTTGTTGCAGTACTGTTTATAAAAAAAAGGCAATGCTGTTTTCTGTAATGATCGGGCAGTACTGTTTATCATATACCAGGCAAACAACACTGGTTTATGTAATGAGCTAGCAGTCCTAATGTAAACAAGGTCACTTTCAACCAACGATCAGTGAATAAATTCAAGCTGGTATAAACAAATGAATGGATACCTTTATTAATTGACTACACATTCTGATACTTTCATTATAGTTCATTAGTACAGATTCTTGAGTGGTGTATAAACCATACATCCCATGAAATAGCACACTACAATGAGGACCTGCAAAATGTTGACAACACAACCAACTTCGCTGATCCCGTCTAAAAAAACTATTCCATTTTTTTTCTTTCCGGATCCAGCTATGTTGTTTTCCCATACTAGATTTGATGACGTCATTTCTTTACGACTAGTGTAAAAGTACCTAGCTAGTCTGTAATACAATATTCTAGTTAATAATAGTAGCGCTATTCGCTTTTAGGTAGTTGGAATAGACCTACCTGTCACACATCCTCTATACGAGCAACGTGTAACACAGCTACCATTTCTTTGCCTACGCAAGCTTACGATAGCAGACTCTCAGAGCGAGCAAGAGCGCTTTTAGAAATCGCTAAACTACTATAAATTAGCGAAGGCGTTCCCTCTTCATAACGCCCAACTGATATGATACTCCCTCATCATAAGTATCCAACGTAGCACGTACTCTTCTCTACATAGTACGCGACAGTGTTTACTAAAAATTATTTTTTCCCTTCAGGTACACAGAACAAGAGTTACTCATGCACACTTCTCGAACTATGATGACCTTTGAAGCTCACGCAGGCATGCTAAAACTTTATCGCATACCCATAATTTTTTTTTCTCGCACCAGTGGATTTATAGGTCAGTTTCTACCAGCTCATTAACATTTTTGTTAAACCCCACTGCGCTGTAACCGAGATTTTCACTACGCTGACGTGCCTGAGTAGAACAAATTGATACATCGCGGTATAATGCTGTAGTGCACAGTGACGATTAAACCCCAGCACCAGAGACGAGAACTTTGTAACATTTTACTTTTGTAGCACAGAACCCGTGCATCCAAACAGAACACACTTAAGATTGACTACTTGATGAATAACATTACTTTGATTAGAAGCATTTATGGCGGCATGCCAAATGAAGAACACTGTTACTAAATATCAACACGACACTAAGTAAATTGTGTTGAGCCCTATGAGGACTGACTTAACCTTATGTCCATCTTCCTGATTGTTGTAAATATTTTTTCTTTCTCATTTATGCAGAGTTTGGACTTCTATGAGATTGTTAGTAAGACATCAACATTTTTTTGTTTGTTTTGTTTTGTTGAACCATGTTAATTGATTGAACGCAGTTATTACTTATGTATGTATACCAGTTACGCTTTAAGTTCAGACATGTTTAGTTTGCTAAACATGACCGTTTTGTAAATAAGCTCACACTTTGTAGTCGAGTTCATGATTGATTTTTTTTTTTAAACCAAGCAGTCCATATATGATAGGTGTATGTTATCTTAGCCAAAGAGTCTGTTGCAAATTGCTCACCTTCCATAATTAATGTTAAGGTTTTGTTGTACAGTTAATTGGTTTATATTGTATTGATTTTATAAAGGTATCCATTAATGTATGTATACATGCGCCATATAATTAAGATGGCGTTGTATATCTACGAGAGCTTCTGTGTAACGAACATGTTCGTATAGCGAATATGTAAAGTATTTTATTTTAGCAGAAGATTTTTGTGTGTTGTTAACATTATTTTTTTTTTTTGTTGGTTGTTAAATTTTTTTTAGGGTCTTAGATTTTTTTGATAGAACGCAAATGTCTACCTACAGGGTACATTTGTGTGCCTCGGGACCCATATGTGACAGTGAGGCTTGTTACCCCGGCATTATACGGGCCAATGAGATAATGTCATACATTTTTAGTAGACCAGTCAAAATCATTGACGGTGGCAAAGGCCCACAACACCTGTCGGGTTAACGAGACGTTAACATTATCATGAGGGCAGTTCTATCTAGATGACCTCGGGGAAGGTTGTGTTTCTACTGGTGAACTGATGAGAAGCCGTGGTTGAGGTGTCTCATTTTCGTAGAGCCACGAAGACCTGTTCTAAGTTGAATTTTCTTGAAGTATTTTCAGGAGGAAGTATATTGTGTGTAAAGTTTAGATGATATCGTTTTTCAAGACAGAATATAAGCTAGCTATATTTTCTGTACTGGGAGGAAAGACTTTGTATAGTAAAACTCATGTAAGTACAATCTCGATTTATTTTTCAGTCCACGTGTAGAATTGATTTTTATATTGTACTAGGAAGGAAACCAAGAAACAGCTACAGATGTATTGAAGTCTTATCATCGGAAGAGATTAGCATCTTTAAAATATTGAAGGCAAAAGGCGCAACCACCTGAACTGAAAAACTTGTGGAAGAAAGTCAAAGTGACCTAGATCGTGAGTTGCACGAGATGTTTGAGTTGCTCTCTGTCTCACATACAAATACTTTGATGCAGGCTTCTGTGGATCAGTTATGGTGACAATGTTTATGATGATAATAGGCCATAACTCGCTATGTTGCTCTCTCTCTCTCACACAAACATTTATTTTATAACCAACGCATTGTCGAAGCGAGCATGACATCAAATGAGAATGACACTGAGAGTTATGGGGGGGGGGGGGAACGGTCCTCGGAGTAATATTATTTACAGTAATGTTCGACCGTACGTCTTGTATAACGGATTGTATTGTTGACGTTAAAATACGTGTTATATGTGTACGGTAAAACTCCAATTATTTAAAAATACGTTGTCATATGTTTTAAAACCTGAAAATCTTCTCCAATTAAAACATGTTATGCTGTCCTACAGAAGCCAGACAGCTAAAACTAAAAGCAATTTAATCGACTTATTTTTATTCAAACATCGAGCACAAATACAAGAAGCAATAAGACCTTTCATATATATCCCTAGGGCGCTCTAGTGCACCTTGCAACCCCTGATACTACTTCTACTTCAACGTGAGATCTGAATCGATTTACGCTTGCCCAGAACTACTTGTTGCAGTACAAACATTCTAGCAAACTGTTCTTCTTGCTTTCCTTAATTGTTTTGACGTGATCCCATTCTCTTCCTTTGTCTTAAGGCATACTTTAAGGGTTGCTGTCATTCTGCCATTGATATAAAAGCAAACAGAAAATGATACAGTCATGCAATGTGCCGTATTATCGGCTGACGTACATAATTAAATATTGAATAGATGGTTTTCCATACTTATAGCGCTAAGATATCTTGTTCGTCACATTTTAGCAGATGACCATTTTTCTGTAAATCTGAACGTTTTAACCGATGTTAGTCTAGCAATTCAAGCTGTAGTATACATTAAACATATATGTATGACATTTACCTTTGAAGTGGCAGTAAAACTCTTGTTACATGAAAACAAACAACTTGTTTTTTACACAGTATGCGCCAATGAGGTAAGATACCTACGGAATGCGCCATATACCAAACTTACGCTTATTAATTTAACGTATTATAACGTTTTATACGCGAATTTCATTTTTTGGCAAATGTTATTCTCAGACGTAACGTACAATGTAACAGTTATTGACAAAAAAGGTAGCCCCAATTTAACCAACTGGGCCCGAACGAAGACTAATTTGTTTTAACACTTGTTTCATGTATATCCTACAAACGCTGGCTTAGAATAGAAGCATTGAAGTGGTACGAGAAGTTCACTAATGTGGAACTGATGACAAGTTTACTAATGTGGAACTGATGACAAGTTCACTAATGTGGACTGATGACTAGTTCACTAATGTGGAACTGATGACAGGTTCACTAATGTGGAACTGATGACAGGTTCACTAATGTGGAACTGATGACAAGTTCACTAATGTGGAACTGATGACAGGTTCACTAATGTGGAACTGATGACAAGTTCACTAATGTGGAACAGATGACAAGTTCAC
>JAMPIV010002538.1:72500-77500 GCA_024509875.1 Oreohelix idahoensis
AAAAATAGGAAACGACTTTTTAACACTACCAGTAATTTGAAAACGTGCGACGCTGTGGTCGTTAATGTATATGGGCTTAAAAAAAACTTATTACTTTTAAAATTAAGTATCTAACGTTATCGCTGACAACCAATATCTACGTGGGTGTTTAAAAATGTATTTATACCAGTGGTAAAACAGCCTCCGTTGACATACGTGTACCTTACGGGTAAGTTTTCTTGTACGTGTCCCGCATACTAGAATTAACCGTTAGCTCTGTTCACCTGAAGAACGAAAATCTTTGTTGCTTTATTGGTCAAACTTTCATCGACATGGTAGACTAGATCAGTTATGTCCATCTTGTTTCTCATATTTCTACTCATGTCATCATCATCATCTGCTGCCATTTCCACACCGAAGGTCTACTGTAATGAACGTCTGCTGTCTCTTGTCTTGATGGTGCACTCTGATAGACTCTTTCATCTCCATCTCTTGATGTTATCTTTCTCTTACAGACTTGTCTCCAACTCTTTCTTCCTTTATGATCTTCAGTAATGTTATGTCGTATGTGTACTCAAATATTTCTAATTATCTAAGTGTACTGGCTTGTGGTGTTAACCCTTGGCTTACAAGATGGATAGCAGCTGCCTTAACTGAGAGGTCAGTGGCATTTTGCTTAGGAACATGGACATTAGATTCAATGCTCATTTGCCCGGGACTGCCCCAGGTTTCTCCACTATCACCGGTGCTGTTTAATATCTTTTTTTTGACCTTGTTTTTCTAGTATCTTACTTATGTAACTTTGTTCTTCTAGTATCTTACTTATGTAACTTTGTTCTTCTAGTATCTTACTTATGTGACTTTGTTCTTCTAGTATCTTATTTAAAAAGCTTTGTTCTTCTAGTGTCTTACTTATAAAAGTTGTTTCTTCTTATGTCTTACTTATGTGACTTTATTCTTCTAGTATTTTACCTTTGCGACTTTGTTCTTCTAGTGTCTCACTTATGTGACTTTTTCTTCTAGTGTCTTACATATGTGACTTTGTTCTTCTAGTGTCTTACTTATGTGACTTTGCTTTTCTAGTGTCTTACTTATGTGACTTTATTCTTCTAGTATTTTACCTTTGTGACTTTGTTCTCCTAGAATCTTACTTTTGTGATTTTGTTCTTCTAGTATCTTACTTATGTTACTTTGTTATTCTAATATTTTACTTATGTGACTTTGTTCTTCTAGTATCTTATTTATAAGACTCTGTTCTTCTAGTATTTTACTTATGTGACTTTGTTGTTCTAGTATCTTACTTCTGTGATTTTGATCTTCTAGTATCTTACTTATGTGACTTTGTTCTTCTAGTATCTTATTTCCGTGACTTTGGTCTTCTAGTATCTTTCTGATGTGACTTTGTTCTTCTGGTATCTTACCTATGTCACTTTGTTCTTCTGTTATATTATTTATGTGATTTTGTTCTTCTAGTGTATTATTCCTAGTGTCTTACTTATGTGACTTTGTTCTTCTAGTGTCTTACTTATGTGACTTTGCTCTTCTAGTAACTTACTTATGTGACTTTGATTTATAGTGTCTTACTTTTGAGACATTGTTACTCTTACTTAAGCGACTTTGTTCTTCTAGTGTTTTACTTAATTGGTCTTGTTTTTTTTTATCTTAGTTATTTGACTTTAATATTCTTTTAATTTACTGAATGCGCTGCATTTCAGTTAGCGGGCTAAAATTGAAGGCTGTAATTTCGTTCTCTCTGTCATCATATGATGGCCAGAGAAAAACATATATATTAAGACAATTTAATTTTTGTTTTGTTTATCCATCATAATGACGTTTTAAGTTCGAATTTGTTCCATTTTAATTGTAGAATAAATAATTTATTTCGTTTTTAAATTTCAACAAGTTCCTATTTTGTAAAAATTTCCTCAATATTTGTAGTTCTATTTGTGTCATTATAAAAGTGTTTTTGAAGAATGCAGTTTGTAAATATTTTGTTACTTTCATTTTAACTACTTAAGCTCATCTCCTTTGGTGTGCCGAAATTCATGTTTTTCGTGTGCAGAAATTCATCTCCTTTAGTTTGCAGACACTCGTCTCCTTTATTGATGATTTTTATTTTATTTTTTTATGTTTGGTAACGTTTGTCTTTTCACAAGGAGAAGTAACTTTTATTTTACATCAAGACAAGACCAAGCAAGAAAAAAAATGCAACAAATTCAACGTTGTATCACAATTACTTCTATTGTCGCTATTATCATCTGTGTATTGGTTGTACAAGAAAACCCGGCAGATGGTCAGGTAATTTTGTGTCTTTAATTGTACATTAATTTTGTATCATTACTTCTTTTTTAAACGAGAAAACTTTGTATACCTTGATAAAACTTATTAATATCGGAGACAGATATGACACGCACAAGATATAGAGTGTGAGCTTTCAATCAAACTGGAAAGCTACAGTAGCCAAGATGGATGAGCTTTGTCAATTAGAGGCAGATAGGACACGAAAAACAGATATAGTGTGACTTTTCACTCAAACTATTATCTTACAGTAGCCTTGGACAATGATCTATGTGAATTAGAAAATGTGACTGCTAATGCTGCAGCAGCTAAATAGAAGTTGTGTTTGGAAACTGAAGAAGATGATTTTCTGTACACTAAAGAAGATGAGTGTATGTATACTGAAGAGGATGATTTTCTGTACACTAAAGAAGATGAGTGTATGTATACTGAAGAAGATGATTTTCTGTACACTAAAGAAGATGAGTGTATGTATAGGCTACTAAAGAGGATGATTTTCTGTACACTAAAGAAGATGAGTGTATGTATACTAAAGAAGATGATTTTCTGTACACTGAAGAAGATGAGTGTATGTATACTGAAGAGGATGATTTTCTGTACACTAAAGAAGATGAGTGTATGTATACTGAAGAAGATGATTGTATGTACACTAAAGAAGATGAGTGTCTGTGTACTGAAGAAGATGATTTTCTGTACACTAAAGAAGATGATTTTCTGCACACTAAAGAAGATGATTTTCTGTACACTAAAGAAGATGAGTGTATGTATACTAAAGAAGATGATTTTCTGTACACTGAAGAAGATGAGTGTATGTATACTGAAAGAGGCGACTGAAAAAAGATGTGTATCTGCTCAATGAAGGACATGAGTGTCTATACAGTGAAGGAGATGAGTGTTTGCACATTGAAGGAGATATCTGCTCACCTCACTGAAGGAGATGAGTGTCTGCACATTAAAGGAGATAATCGTTTGTACATTGAATGCGATGAATGTCTGCGCACTGAAGGAGATGAGTGTATAAACATTGAAAGTGAAGGTTGTCTGCACACTGAAGGAGATGTGATTCTGTTCTGTGAAGGACGAATGTCTGCACATTGAATTAGATAATTGTCTGCACACTAAACGAGTTTAATATCTGCACAGTGAAGGACATGAGCGTCTGCACATTGACGATGATTGTCTCCACGTTGAAGGAGATGAGTAACTTCTCACTGAAGTAGATGTGTGTCTGCACAGTGAAGGAGATGAGTATCTGATCAATGAAGGAAATGAGTGTTTGCACACTGAAGGAGATATCTGCTCCCCGAAGGACATGGGTATCTGCACACTGAAAGACATGAGTATCTGCACACTGAACGAGATGAGTGTTTACACATTGAAAGAGAAGGGTGAAAGCACCCTGAAGGAGATACGTGTCTGCACACTGAAGGAGTTGAGTGTTTATACATCGAAGGACAAGAGGTTTAGCATAGTAGTGGGGATGCGTGTCTGCACATTGAAGTAGATGAGTGTTTACACACCGAAGGACAAGAGTGTTTCCACATTGAAGAAGATGAATGTCAGCACACTGAAATAGATGAGTACCTGCACACCGAAGAAGATGAAAGTTTACACACTGAAGGAGGCACAATGAAAAAGATGTTTGTCTAAACACTAAAGGAGATGAGAGTCTGCACACTGAAGGTGATGGTCGACTGAGCACTGAAGATGATGAGTGTCTGACCAACGAGGGGAATGAGTGTCTGCATGGTGAAAGAGATGAGTGTCTGCATACTAATGGAGATGGGTGTCTGCACATTGATGGAGAAGAGTGTCTGCATTATGAAGCAGGTGAGTGTCTCCTTACTGAAGGAAGAGATTGTCTGCCCACTGAAAGAGATACATGTCTGCGCACCGAAGGAGATGGCTGTCTGCACATTGAATGAGATTAGTGTCTTCTCACAGAAGGAGATGAATGTCTTTACACTGAAGGTGAAGAGTGTTTACACATTGAAAGAGAAGAGTGTTTGCATACTGAAGGAGATTAATGTATGTGCATTGAAAGAGATAATAACTAAAATCATCAGCGGAAAACGAGGTACAAACAATATTACATTAGTAAGAGATAAGCAAGGGAATCTCATTACGGCAGCAGAGGGACAGGAAACAAGATGGGCAGACATTCCACGAAAAGAAGAAATCATCACAGCATTCAAAGGGTTAAAGAATGGAAAAGCTCCTGGCCATGATAACTTAAATGCAGAGCTATTTAAGAAAGACCATGAGCTAGCAGCAGAACTAATGGAACCACTATTTGCACAAGTCTGGAAAACAGGGACAACACCAACGGAGTGGAACAAAGGAATAATTGTCAAATTGCCCAAGAAGTGAGATCTTGCAGACTGCAATAATTGGAGAGGAATCACTCTTATCTCCGTTCCCACGAAGATACTAGGCAGAATAATAATACAGAGAATTTCAATAGTAGTAGACCACAAACTGAGGAAAGAACAAGCAGGATTTAGAAAGAACAGAAGATGTTTACATCATATATTTACACTCAGGAACATTATAGAGCAGTGCTCAGAATGGCAAAGGCAGCTGTACAGTAATTTCGTCGATTTTGAAAATGCTTTTGACAGTATACATAGGGACAGTTTATGGAAAATACTGAGGGCTTATAGAATTCAAAGCTGCATAGTGTCAATCCTAAAAAGCCTCTATGCCAACTTAACGTGTAGCGT
>JAMPIV010002538.1:85000-171595 GCA_024509875.1 Oreohelix idahoensis
TGTGTGATTTGACCTTGGTTTTTGCTTGAAGCCTCCTAAGGTTAAACAATTTTCCATCAATACGATAACTAATGTCGATTCCTGTGTCCCCGTCTCTAAAAGCATCAGTCAGCATAGCAGAAAACATGATACTGAACAGAGTCGGTGCAAGTACGCACCCTTGTTTAACTCCATTTGAGACGGGGAAAGGCTCTGATAGCTCACCGTTTTCCTCAACTCTAGCCTGCATTCCATCATGCAGTTGCTGCACTATTGTGATAAATTTCTTTGTGCAGCCGTATTTTGCCATGATCTTCCATAGACCCTCTCTACTGACCGTGTCGAACGCCTTTGTCAAGTCGATGAAAGCTGTGTACAGGTCACAGTGCTGTTCTTGGCATTTTTCTTGTAGCTGTCTTGCAGCGAACACCATATCATATATATATATATATATATATATATATATATATATATATATATATATATATATATATATATATATATATATATATATATATATATATATATATATATATATATATATATATATATATATATATATTCATTACTGAATGGTATCGAAACAGTGCCATTGAACAAACAGTGGACGAAAGAATTGAGGTTTTTGAGTTGTGTGTATATAGAAGAATAGGGTACGTCTCATGGAAAGAGAAGAAAACAAATTAATAGGCCCAAGAAATCAGAATTAAAGAGACAGAACAAAATTATACAGCTATATATTTTGATCATCGCAAAATAACCACCTTATTGAAGTCCACAATGGAAGGAAGAGTCCATTAAAACGTGCAAGAGCAAGACAACGCTTTAAGATGAGGGATAACATAGTCGTACTGATAAGTTGAGAGTTATTTTTAGCCCGTCTGAGTAGAGTTATGGTGATAAGAACGTGAGAAATGGTGTCAGAAATAGATTTCACAGGTGATAGTTTAAGGAACAAAATATGTCTATGGAATGATTAAGTTTCTCTATTCCAGCCTATCTATACGACTATAATTTAGTACAAGACAACCTTGCCCTCCTCATACACATAAATATAAGTTTAACTACACACACACAGAGCTATCTGACAACAAGACACACAAACGTGAAAAACTACGGTTAATTGGGTTTGAGTCTGACCAACACACAAAGTTAAGTTTTCTTTGTTTTTTATTATCATTAAACTTGACAACACCAAATATCTAAAGAAAGATCAATTAAAATCAGATTTACAAACATATGAAAATAGCAAAATAAATGTGCCCTCCCCCTCTTGAGAAAAAAAACCCCAAAAAGTTAATAACCCAAAGGTCAAAGGTTAGCACTATGTTATAGAGTAGACAGTAAAGTAAACAGGTTTCTACAACGAAATGCTACCTAGTAAAGTTAACAAGTTTATGAGAATCCAATTTTGGTAAAGTCTCTGTAAGAAAGAAAATTATTCACTCTCTCTTTCATACAGTGGCCACTCAATTACTCTTACCTACTCTTGGTGATATCCCTTGGAAATACTATTATCCTGAATATACAAAAAGGTCAGGTTTATTTTCCAAATTGGCACCAGTCCACCCCCTACCAATAAAAACTAGCGAGGTGAACGCCAAATCTGGTGTTTTAATATTCACTAGATAAACACAATGTCACCGCGAATAGTTAGTGTAGCAAAACTTGCTCTTGAGGTTCACAGTTAAAAAGGAGGAACATACTTCCAGTATTGGGAAACATCTGGTTGCTAAAAATTTTACAAATGATGATGATGGTAATCCTATCTTCTGACTCAATGGGAGAGTGCCGATTATGAAAGAGCGTAACTTTCTGGATAAATCCTCTTGTATACAACTGTCCGGAGTCGGGAGTTTAAGTGTTATTTTGTATAGCCCAGTGGGTTGATAAAATAAAAAATATTTTGCTGGGTTTGGTAAGTCCAGTTTACATTTACAAGTTAAAATGTTTCTCATGTATCGTTGGCCAATGCTTTGCTCACAAATGAAATTGGAGATGCACAAGCCAAGAAAAAGACAACATTAACCAATCAGTAAATGAAGAAAAGACCAAAGGACCGCTGGATGCTCTTGATCAGTTCTGCAGAAATATATATATTAAACAAAACATTTATGGAAAAATGCAACTATTCTATATAGCTTCATATATACAAACACAGACGCTTCATATATAGACAAGACGGAGACGATCTTATCCATTCCGTCAGTCCTGATTAAATTTAAAAGGCACATGGCGTCTTTAGCCTACCCTATCGCGCGTCGCTTAGCGAGTGCAGTTGTGGTTGAGTTATGTAGCTCTTCGCCTCTTGCCCCCGGTCAACGATCAGAGTACAATGTTAATTATTATTCAATTATCCATACGCTACTTTACATAAATATCGCCTGTCGTTAATAGCTATTAAATTGTCGGCTTCTGTTAGTCATCGTTTGATATAAATAATAGGCACTTATAATAAATGCGCACCATGAAATAAAACGTGAATTCTTTTCTGTCACTTTCAGTCACGCCTAGCATTTATCCCAGTCAGCCAAACCCGTCTTTTCTTGTGTGAGAAAGCGTGTGGTGAAAATTAACATTATAACTGAACATCTGTTATTAAATAGCTACGCGTTATTGTATTTCACTAGTTTTAACGCTAGAAAATATAAGTGAATTATAAAGGTACACAAACACTTTTAATTGGTACAAGCGAACTCTTTTAACACATAAACACTAATTTGTATTACCAAAAATCAGAATGAAAGATCCCCACGAATGCTATTAACACATTTAGCGAAATGGTTCTAGAACTGCGTGCTTAAATTATCCAAAAATTATGAGTGACAACTGATAGCAGGTTTAATAAATACACAATTTATAAATCGTTATGTTTCTCTGATCTATAGATGATGTTACTTTTCACACTATTGTGTGAGTAATGGAGAATCAGACACATGAGTTCCTCAGATACAAGTTTACAGTCGGCCTTTCTCGGGCGTTCGACCGCCATGAAAGACTTATATCCATGTAACGGGTTCTCGAAGATTTTTCTCTGTTCGAATTCCCGCTTCTGAGATCAAAGAGGCCAGGGGTTTTTCTGGCTCACCTGAGTACGCATTTCAAAGCGTACACGAGGAAATATTTTGCCCGTGAGTCCACTTCAAACGATTCTGGGTTATTCGGTGCGGTCTGTCAGGTATCGTATGATTGACAGATAAGCTCACGTGTTAAAGCAAGGTAAACAAACCTGATTAGCTACTTGTTATGACGGACAGAACACGAAATTTTGTAAGCACTTCGATTTGCTTATGTTCATGAAAAGAGGTGTGGATTAAAAAGTGAGTAAACACAGGCTGTAAATGCCTGGTTTTGCTAGCAAATCATAGAACGCTACGAGGTCACACCTGTCAGACTACGCTCACAGTACGTCCGGGCTTGTAGATGTGAAAACCATTCATATCTCATTTATAGAAATAGAACTACTGTCATCCATAGCTACGGAGTGACTTCTATCCTCAATAGCTTCATTCTCGTCATTGCTCCAATTTGACTCATAAAATCTGCTCCTACATTCTCTTTCCCTAGTATGTATTGTACTTTGAACGCTAAACAATAGAGCCCAACGCATAATTTTTGCGTTAAAATCCTTATTGGCTCCTGGGCATGCCAATGAAGCATACTGCATATCAATATTCATGGTGTCTCCTGATTTCGTTCACTACTGCTGAACATTCACTTTCCTCAGTCGAATAGTTCCTTTCTGCTGTATTCAGTTTGCGCCTGCTGTAAGCAACTGGGAACAACAGGTTAGGATGTTGGTCGTCTGACTGAAGCAGTGTCGATCCAATTTCCTTTCCGCTGGCGTCTACGCGCAGGACGAAATTTTCTTAAGGTCGGGAAACCTTATAATGGGATATTTTGACAGCTGTTCCTTCAGAGTGACGTAAGCGTTTTCGTACTTTGCGGTCCATTTTCTTGATGTGTTTGACAACGGGCCACATACCACCTTGAGAAATGGTATGCTGTAGGAAGTCAAGCTTTTCAAAGCCGATTAAACATTTGCTAGGTCGGGCGGTCAACCCAGTGATAAGTCTCTCTAGTTGATAACTCTATTTTCTTTGCTCATCATCAGTTGATAAATATAAGCTCACTAGAACATTACCAGAGCTACATGCTGTGTTGTTGTGTTGCTTGTGGTTTGAGTATGGAATGTCAACTCGACCTACGCAGTGGTGTGTAGACATAGATTGAGAGTATAATATGCGAATGATAAGAAGAGTTCGTGGTGTTGACAAATGGTCTTTTTCTCACACTCATGTATGGCTGTGTACCTTTGCTACAGTTTAATTGGACGTACACACTCGACAGCACGAATAGTGACAAATCACAGGTTGGCATAATACATCATAGTACAGTGGATAAATGGTCTTGCAATGATACATGGGCACTCATGTAGAATAATAGCATAATGGACTGTCAGTAGACAAGCACTCAGTATTGCCCATATATATATATATCATCTGAGTTTATTGACAAAGCACGTCAGATTATAAACAACATTAAAGATGGCTTCTAGACCTAACCTCGTCTAGCGAAGATTCTTTGAAATAATATTCAGCACATATTTTTCATGCAATCATATTGAACCGCTAGTAATGGGTTCTCATGTGTAGCAGTGATCTCTGGACTCATCAAGCGATAATACGGGACATCCCTTTCTCTTCTTGAAAGTCACAATATATTTGGATACAAGATGGCTTCTCTCGTGAGCTGTCACTCACGTTTGGATACAGATAAAGAATCTGTATTAAAGTTAGTCATTCATTAAATGTTCTCATAGCTCTGTAGATTCTATCATGATACAATTGACTTCATCATACAAGATATAGTGCTGCTAGGAGTGAATGTCATCTTCATCTAGTTAAATATATTCTCTCAGACGTACAAATCGTGCCTATCGAAAAACGGTGGCTTCGTAAGAGAGTTCATAAGGAGAATCTTTTGTTACCTTGGTATCAGAAATATGATTCTGCCATTCCTTGGCAATAAGAATAAACACTGGGGTAAAGCATACACGATAGGTCTAGACGACTATCACTTTCCCCATAAATACTGAGATCACTTTTTCCGGCGACAAGCCGCTACACAAAAATCACAGCCCCATCAGGACGAAGCCAAATCACCTCTCTCGCGACACATCCGCCGAACAGCCCTTTGACCTTTCTAACGACAAAAGACCATATAGTTCGACTTAGATATGTAAAGATATACAGATATAAGACAGACTCGTCCTACCCAGACAAACAATACACATAAATTCAGGCCATAGATACACTGAAGCAAGAACAACCTATTTCTACACAAACAAAGAATAAATCGCAGTAAAACTGGATTCATCCGCGGAGTTCGATCGAAGTGACGACACTTCTTTCAAGGGAAGTAACTCAATAATGATTTTTCCTTAAGCACTAAAAAGTATCTATTTTGTTTACAAAATATTTGCGAACATAACAAGCATACAAATGTATTATATTGTAAGATATCAAAGACTGCACGTAACACCCAGCTTCCTTTAGTCTCATGAGGAGCATAGCGACTGCAGCGATGTGTTCATCATAGTTATCTGTTGCAATAAGTATGCCGTCCATGAAATTGTGAATGTTTGGACTTTGCAAAGGTTCCAAAAGCTTTCTCATCATTCTGGTAAAGACTACTGGTGCATTGTGCAAACAGAAAGGCATAACATTGAAAATAATATGTCCTTCGCTGGTGCTAAATGCTAACAGGAGTT
Organism: Oreohelix idahoensis; assembly: GCA_024509875.1. Classification (NCBI taxonomy): domain Eukaryota; kingdom Metazoa; phylum Mollusca; class Gastropoda; order Stylommatophora; family Oreohelicidae; genus Oreohelix; species Oreohelix idahoensis. The sequence goes on from JAMPIV010002538.1 coordinate 90,753, forward strand.
TAATTTCCTACTTGACTGGTATTTGGCAATAACCTTTACTCAGGGCAATCTTGGAGAAAATTGTTAGCTTAGTAAACAGTTCTGAGGCGCATGTGAGTGGTTCGGGTTGAAATTCTGTTACTGTGCTGAGTAATCGGTAGTAGATACACAGCCGAACTTCCTTATTTGGTTTCTGTAACAGTACCACGCTTCAGCTATATTGAGATGTAGACTCGCTAATAATCCCACCTTGCAGCGATTGGTCTATTTCTCCACGTAACATGTCTGCTTTCGCATAAGGGATCGGATAAACTCTGATTCTTACAGGTGTTTCGCTTGTCAGCTCAATATTAAACTCCACGAGATGTGTACGACCAGGTATGTCCGTTAAGACTGCTGAATACTGTTTTAGTAACGCCTTAGTTTCTGTCAGTTGTGCTTCCGAGAGGGTGTCGCCGAATTTAACATCTTCGAATAATTCCGTTTGTTGTAGTGGGTATTCCACGCAACTATCGTCATCTTCCTCATCTTCGGTTGCTATAGCAACCGCCAAGAGATGTTCGGGGGAAGGCACTGGTCTTTCCAAATATTTATTTAACACATTTATGTTGTAGACCTTTCCTAACCTTTTATAGAGATCTTGTAGTTCGTTCTCGAGATCTTTTTAAGGACGATAAACGGGCCTTGCCATCCGATGTGTAGTTTGTTGTTTCCGGTAGGAAGTAGCAACAACACTTTCTCTTTTGGTTGCAATTCTCTCTCTTTCGCTCCTTTGTTTTATCGTTTAGCGTGCTTCATGCGTGCACGCTTAAGGTTGGTTATTGCTAGATCTCATCCTAGTTGTAACCGTTCCTTTAGTTCAGATACGTACCTGAATGCTGAGACAACTGTCTCATCAGCCTTCTGGTCTGTTAGTGACCGTAGTAAGGCTTCTAGCGGGCCCTTAATAGGTCCGCCAAATAAAAGTGTAGCTGGCGGTAGCCCTGTAGAGGCCTGGGGGACTTCCCTGTAGGCGAATAAGGCTGCAGTATTGTAAAAGTCCAAATCTTCAGGTTTCTCCAGTCCCAGCTTAGGTAACATCATGGTAAGGCTGCCTTTAAAATATTCCACGCGCCCATTTCTGGCCGGATGGTACGGGCTGATGTGGATGTGTTTGGCCCTCAAGATCTTAAAGATCTGGTCCATTAACAGGCTACGGAATTGGGATCCGTTATCCGTCAGAACTTGTTGAGGGAATCCCAACCGTGTAAAAATCTTCACTAGGCCTTCAGCGACATGCTTGGAATCCGTGCTTGTGTGCGGTATAGCTTCGTCCCACACAATGCATGTGTCGACTAAGGTCAGAATAAACCTGATCCTTCTTTTAGTCCTTTATGTGGGTCCTATAATGTCGACTGCAATCCGTTCAAATTGAGTCCCCACTATTGGCATTTCTCCCATAGGAACTGGTGGTGTCCAATGCGTGCGTGCCACTTGTTGGCACTTGTCGCATGATTTGACATATGTGATGATGTCAGTGTTAATTCCTGGCCACCAATAGTGAGTAGATATTCGCTGTAAAGTGGCGTTTTTTCCCATATGTCAGCTAAAGGGAAGAGAGTGTCCCATTTCTAAGATTTGTTCTTTGTACTGTGTCGGTATCAGGAGCTGATTCTGTCCCTGTTCAGGTTCGCTCGTTCTTCGATACAGAACTCCTTCCTTAGAAAAAATGTCTCGGTTAAGTCTCGGGTCCTTTGCCATAGGGCTTCAAGGTAGGGTCCTTTTGTTGCGCCTCTTTCAGTTCCTTCGGTAACATGTTAGGTGCAGGCTCCCGTTCCTTTTTGGTTTGCCCTCTTGTAGTTACTGCTGCCACAATCGGCTCTTTCGGTCTCCCTATAAACACGTATCTACAACCAAGTATGACTGGGTAGATCGGATCCACCATTATAACCGCTTTAATAACACCACGGATGGAATCCGAGTGTATCTCCACAAGTGCATACAGTTAATTTGACGGTTTTTTCCGTTTCTTGACCTCGTTTGACCAAATCACTCGCAACCATACTATCAAAGCTCAAACCTGTATCAAACAAGCAATAAGTTGAAGTCCTGTTCAATATAACAGTTCCTTGTGTAGAAGGTCTCTCACCCTCAGGTTGAGAATCACTGACCTTACGATTCCGCTGCGAGGCCGTTTGTAAACAACCGATCCGATTCGGGCCGGTTTGTTTTCCCTGGCGCAAGGGGTTTCCCTGTGTCCTATCCGTTCTATCTGTGTTGCCATGGGAGTCGCTTGGATGTTCATGGGTTTCGGTGAGATAACGGGTTTTGTAGAATTTCGATTTTTCTTGGAGAGTAGTATGGGGTACAGTATCTCTTGGGTTTTGTTGGGAAAATGATTGGGAAGACTGCTCTAGATTATTTTTGCAAGAAGCTCATCTGTAGGTTTGCGTTTTGAGCATGGAAGCTCGGCTAGCGCGTTTGCAAAACGCTCGAACTTACTGAAGATGCCTTCAAACTTTACAGCTCCTTGTCCAGAAAGAAATCTACGGGTTTCGTTTGACAAAGTGCTTTTGATCTGTTCGGTTAGAATAAGCTCTTCTAACTTTTGAAAAGTGCAAGGAAGTTCTGACAGCTCCACATACTTAGTCAAATATCCCTTCAGACATGAAGAGAACAGAACGTAAGTCTCGGTTCCCTCTTTCCTGCTGTTTCGGAAAAGTTGCAAAAATTTAATTTATGCACTCTTGTAAATTTCCCTTCTTAGACAACTTAGCCAGATATCCTTCCTTCCATTCTCCTAGTATCTCTTCCTTTTCCCAGACTTTACCAAGTAATTTATATAACATATCTGTAGCCGTGTTGAGATCTGCTTTGATGGCCTCTGCTGAAATGCCATAAGGTCCAGACGCTTTTCTATCTCTTAGAAGCTTTATGGCTTTCTTTATTTCTTCCTTCGTTGGTCATTCACCGTTAATGTGTAACTCTTCTTCTGCTGGCTGGATGTCCGGGGGTTTTTCGTGGAACTGGCCTATTGAGAAGGTCCTCAAAATATTCTGTCCACCTCTTCATTTGCTCTTGTATTGCTGAGCTGTTTTCCATTCTTGTCTTTGATGAGGTAACTTGTTTGCTTGTACTTCCCTGTTAGTTTCTTTGTGCTGTTATATATTTCTCTCATATTTTCTTTGGCTGCAGCAACTTCTACCTCTCTTGCCAACTCCTCAATATACTTCCTCTTGTCTCTTTTGATACTTCTTTTTACTTCTGTGTTTGCTTCTGTGTACACTTCTTGAGCCTTGGCTTAGGAACTTTTGGTTTTACTTGTGTTTAAATCTGCTATCTTGTTTTTTTCTTATTGACGGTTTCTGTTGTTATCCATGCCTTGTGTTGTCGCTCCCTTTTCCCCAGTATTTCTCCACATGTCTCCTTCCATACAGTTCTGATTTTCTGCCAATAGTCACCTTTATTCCCTACATCTTCCAGCTGTTGGAGCACTTGGAATGTGTTGGATATTGTGACCTAAAATATGTCTCTTGTTTATTGATTTCTTAGATCTCCTTCATTAAATTGTTGTCTATAATTTTGCATTGTTGCATATCTCTTGAGTTTGATGTTTACTTTGGCTATCAGAAGGTGGTGATCTGATGCCACATCTGCTCCTCTATATACCTTTACATCCTGCAATGATGATCTAAACTTCTTGTTTATGCATATATGATCAATCTGATTGTCTGTTCTATGGTCTGGTGATATCCATGTTGTTTTGTGTATTCTCTTATGTGGAAACATGCGTCCTCTTAAAGCCAGTTGATTTGAAGCACAGAAGTTTGAGAATAGTGTCGTGGTTGAGTTAGAGTGTAGAGTATTTGTCGAGTTGGACAACAGTAGTGAAATCGACAAGGGATAGTGGACTGACAGAGTTATAGATTACACACACAGAAAGGTGTAAATAGGAGATGGACTTGAGACAACCTGGAAGAAGATTTACCAAAATGATCTCTCTCTCCAAGCCTCAACTCACTTATGTCTGTCTAAGCACCTCCTGCTCTCTCTCTCTTCTCTTATCATACATAGAGATTATAGTAAAGAGCTAAAAATACAAATATGGATGGAAAGGTCGTGAACAGCGCATTAATAAATGTGTAAAATTTATTAAAGAAGAAAAAGCATGGAATTAATGCATATCATCACAACAACATAAAATTACATCAATACTCAAAATATTCATCAATAATCATATACACCAAAAACCACACACACAGATCACCATTCATAAAACCTGTAGAACACAGAGAGATGAAATAACTGAGTGTCAGCCCGTCCGTTTTCGGGACCAGATGAAATAGTCCGGACAGTGTGTTACTTGTAGATCCTTCGTGAGGGACTATGCCTACAAAACTGTCCTTGTTGGTACTATCATTGGTGATCCAGCCCCACTCGCGCCAGTAGGGGGAAGACACCAACGATAGCGCCTATACAGTGATTTTATTCAGGTTAATTCCATCACCGATGGCGGATATATACGAAGAAACCACTTACTGGAGCTATTCCATTGGTCCCCGAAAGCGGACAGGCTGTCGCTAAGTTCATTCAGTTGGTCAGCAGGAGATAAACAGCGTCCCCCAGCCCACCTCGCGCCAGTAGGGAGGAGTCACCAATGATAGTACCAACAAGGACAGTTTTGTAGGCATAGTCCCTCACGAAGGATCTACAAGTAACACACTGTCCGGACTATTTCATCTGGTCCCGAAAGCGGACGGACTGAATCGCAGTTTATTCATTTTGGTAAACAGAAGGTAACTAGAGTCTTCCAGCCCACCTCGCACAAGGACAGTTTTGTAGGCATAGTCCCTCACGAAGGATCTACAAGTAACACACTGTCCGGACTATTTCATCTGGTCCCGAAAACGGACGGGCTGACACTCAGTTATTTCATCTCTCTGTGTTCTACAGGTTTTATGAATGGTGATCTGTGTGTGTGGTTTTTGGTGTATATGATTATTGATGAATATTTTGAGTATTGATGTAATTTTATGTTGTTGTGATGATATGCATTAATTCCATGCTTTTTCTTCTTTAATAAATTTTACACATTTATTAATGCGCTGTTCACGACCTTTCCATCCATATTTGTATTTTTAGCTCTTTACTATAATCTCTATGTATGATAAGAGAAAAGAGTGAGAGCCGGAGATGCTTAGACAGTAAAGTGAGTTGAGGCCTGGAGAGAGAGATCCTTTGAATAAATCTTCTTCCAGGTTGTCTCAAGTCCATCTCCTATTTACACCTTATCTAAAGTGTAATCTATAACTCTGTCAGTCCACTATCCCTTGTCGATTTCACTACTGTTGTCCAACTCGACAAATACTCTACACTCTAACTCTACCACGACAAATAGTTCCCCATTTTCATTCATTATTCCAAGCCCCGGTTTTCCCATGACTTCTTCAAAGCCGGTGTTGACTGTACCTATCTTTGCATTCATGTCACCCATCAAAATTGTGATGGCTCTTCTTTTTTCCATAATTTCCTGTAGTCTAGTATAACATGCTTCTTTCACAGACACTTCTTTGTCATTAGTTGGTGCATGACATTGGATGACATTTACATTTATTTTCTTTTTAGCTGTTTTAAAAGTAGCTGTTATTATTCTGGGTCCAACGGCTTCCCATTCAATGAGTGCTTGCTGTGCTTCTTTAGATAATATAAGAGCTACCCCTGCACTGTGGTGCTAACTTTCGTCTTCGTGTCCTGAGGACAGCACCAGTTGACCTGTGATGAGTTTCTGCTTGTCTACCCGCTTCCACTTTGTTTCACACATTCCCAGAACCTCGATTTTATATTCCCTTATTTCTGCTGCTAATTGTGCCACTTTCCCTTGTTCGTTTAACGTCTGAACATTCCAGGTGCCACATCTGGAAGTTCTCCTTGAAGAAAGAAGGTTACTCAGTCACACAGACTCCTTTCGGCTTTCTCTGTGTTGCATCATACGCCTCCCTGCGAGAGAACATTCCCCTGTTTGGATGGCTGTGTTTTTTTTTCCTTAATTGACTTGTCCATGTTTGTTGACATTTTTTGTTGTTTAAATGTTTGAAAGGATGTGGTAACCAGCCCCATGCCCAACCTTCCTTAGTCGCTTTCTACGACATGCATGGCAGGGAACAGTGTTACTATTCTTTGCTCCCCTTTCGGGCCCCGGTAACACACGGGTGTAAGCACGTGTTACAGATGTTATACAAATCTGGCTGTGCCTGGCAGACGAAGACAAACGATGTATGTGAAAGATGAACTCCCTCATGCATGGCCTAATACAAGTTTCTATTCTAATGAGGATGCAGAATTACAGGGGCGTGTACTGCATATAAAACGTCAAGAATGGCAAGTCTTCATTTTATATACTTATGTGGATCGCCTTTCGGAAGAAGGAAGCTGGGAGTTCCTGAAAAAAATTGTCCGAAGAACCTAACAAGATGTGCTTAATTGCTGGCGATTTTAATGCTAGATCTATGGAGTGGGGAACTACATGGTAAATAGACAAGTTGATGCCTTGAGTTAGGCTTTGCTCAGCTCAAACCTATCCACTGTAAATGATAGATGCCCAACAAGACTGGCATCTAGACCTAGGAATTATGATGGTATCAAAGTGTTGGCATTTACTCGTATTTCTAGTACTGCCACCTTTGCACGGTGTCATGTATTGGTCAACAAATCGATCACGTACCCTGTGCAGTCATCATTGCAAAGGGAAATACAACCAGATACAGGAAACCGAAACAGACCTTCCAGTATCATACAAGCTCACATGACATTAGTAGCCCTATGAAAAATTGCGTAAAATTGAGAACAAACGACAACTCGTACACCTGTTAAACAACCACCCTGGTGAAATGAGACAGTGGAGATAACATGGCTTGAAAAAGAAAGAGCGAAGCAGTTATGGCGAATAGCGGGGAAGAGAAAGACAATGAATTACGAAGAGGTGGGAGATTTTGAGGAGCAAAAGCAAAGAGCCATCAATAATTTCAAGGACTTGGCAAAAGAAGCAAAAGACACAGTGTGGTAGGACTTTGTGACACGGGTGGGCCCTCACAAAACACCACATAAATTATGGTCCTTCAATTGTAGAATGAGTAGGAAAAGTACACGCCAACCAATTCCTAATATTCTCAGCTCGACAGGAATAAGCCTAAAAAGGCAATGCCGAAAAGGGATATACATTACTCTAGTGTTATATTACTAAGACAGATAAATGTTATAAAGCTGTCCGCCAATAAATTAAAGACCGCGTCCTTTAAAGCGACTGGAAAGGCAACATATATTTTGACCTCATAACCGAAGAAGACGTTATGTGCACTTTAGAATCAGGTAGGAACACTGCCGCACGTGCTGATGGTGTTCAGAATTAACACAGTAAAACAGCTCGATGACACAAGCATTAAGAATGTCTTTTCATAACATAATACAGAATGCTAAAGTGCCAGAAGGCTGGCTACATAGTTACCTACAGCCACTTCCTAAACCCGATAAAGACCGCACACTTCTCAGCAGCTATATAATTATCACACTACAGAATGTCTAAGTAACTACTAGAACATGTAGTAGCATAAAGAATAATGAATCACCTCGAAAATGCACAGATACTACGTGATGCTCTTGACAGCTATACGCCCATGAAAGTAGCATGGGGTTACGCTGGAGCTTTTGCTTATGATGTGTAAGAGATTCCAGGACAAGTGAGAAATTATTGCTGTTGCAATTGACCTAGAAGATGCTGTGGCAGCGCCAACCTTTGGTTTACTGAATGGCATTGCTGCGGAACACTGGTACACACTGGGTTGACTGCTATTTTAATTTAGGATCATTTCCTACGACGAACAACCTCTCGAGATAACAATTCGTACGGCGATTAGCAAGCCCGTGATCTAATGGAGTAAGTAACACCAGGTTCTCGGACAACGGCTGCTGCATACAGATGGTAATGCAAAGTGGACTCTTCATGTCATGACATACGAATACTAGTGTACATACACGATTACGGCGACGACGAAGTTGTTGAACATTGGTTCTGGACGCAGTTCTTAAACAACAATAGTGAATGTTTATTTAGTTGCTCAAGATGATCATATAATAGTAATTCATGCACATGAAAGGTTGACACAACTTGGCGTTTCTTACACATTTGCATCTATATAACAGGACAGCAGTAATGTATTGGTTACGACTTGTGACCAGTGTACGAAAAGCTGACTTTATCTAACTCTATGAACTCTTACTATGTCCTCTACTACCTCAGTATTCGGTCTATCTGTCAACTAGGCTGGTATCTTCAATAATGAATGTTACTGGGTTCGACTGGAGTTTTACTCACTTGGAAATGCAATGCGTGGCTTGTACTCTAGCTTTCTGTATGAACTACGAGATGACTTGCAGTTGAACTTACTGCATTTACGAAGGCCTCGTCATAGCTAAATCGCTCTTCTCGATTGGGTACATGGACATCAGACCCAATGCCAATTGCCCGGGACTACCACAGGGTTATCTACTATGACCGATGCTGTCTAATATCTGTACAGCAAAAGTAGCCACCATTCAGACAACTGGGTTGGGACAAACATTGACTTTTGCTGATGACATACTCATTTACATAACTGGCTCTTACCGACATGAAATAGTTAATAGCATATATGGGACACTACAGGAGGTGTCTAAATGGTGCGAGGAAACCGACTTTAACTTGACTTTAAGTCCCAACAAGGCCTGCGTGATGTGGTTCTCCGTGAAGAACTTAATTGTGAGAACAGACCTCCCATATGTCACTCTCAATGGGCAGAAAATTGAAAGGCACGAAAATCTGAAACACTTTGGAGTTACATTCGATCGCGGGCTTTCGTATATGTACCACGTTGAACAAATCAAACAGAAATGCAGGAGAGGTCTAGCAGCCCTGAAAACAATGACCGCAGCGCGTCTGGAGCAGACATTACTATTTCTTCTTTATCAACAGCTAGTAATATCTGTCATTGAGTATGGGAGAGATACTGAGAACTATTAATGATCATCTGTTACAGAATGACACAGCAATAGATGAATCATCAAGATTAAGACTGTTGGCATCAAACGTAAGGCTAGCAGAATGAACAAGCGAGGATGCATCCGTCGTGTATACAACCAGTGAACTACAAGAACAGTTAGCATTCACACATTGCAACATATACTGCGGGAGACTGAGCACCTATGGGTTTGCCTGGAGTGAAATGATGTCGATTCTGTTCAACAATAACAATAATATGACATAGATATATGTGGTTGTAAGACAGATATACATTGGTTATATGATAGAGATATGTGTTGTTATATGATATAGATATTTGTGGTTATATGACAAAGATATATGTGGTTTTATGACAGAGATATATGTGGTTGTAAGACATATACACACTGGTTATATGGTAGAGATATGTATTGTTATATGATATAGATATTTATGGTTATATGACATAGATATATGTGGTTTTATGACAGAGATCTCCGTAATTATATGACAGAGATGCATGGTTATATACAGAGATATATGTTGTTATATAACATAGATATATGTGGATGTATGAGAAAGATATGTGTCATTAAATAATACAGTTCTATGTGGTTATTTCTGCCATCAATGGTACCTATACCCTTTAGCGGTATCACAGCTTGCGTACCCTGACAATCCCCGGAGCTATGCCAGTGGGAGATTTACTACTGGTAGGTTCAACCTAGCTGGACTGATCTGCGTGGGTAGGGGTGAAATAAAAGCTGGTACTCTGGTCCTCAAGGTTGGGAGTTTAAGCACAGGGCCGACACCCCTGTCTATGTAAAAAAATCGCACATGTTACGGAAACAACAACAAATGAAAAAACTTTGCTGCGGGACGGACATCCGGAGTCTCAGGCTCGTATGACTGACAGTGGTGAAAGCCGAAAGGAAGCCACTGACATGAAAACGGATGCCCCGACGCACAGCACGAAACCAGAATTGGATTTTGGAACGTCAGAACTATGAATGAGGCAGGAAAGCTGAGACAAATTACAGCAGAGATGATGAACTACAAAATACATATCCTGGGAATGAGCGAGAGCAGATGAACAGGTAAGGGGAGAATAAAAACAGCTACATGGGCAACAGTACTTTATTCTGGCAGAGAGGATGGTCAGCACAACGAAGGTGTAGCCATTATCCCGAAGAAAGGAATGGAAAGGTCTTTACTGGAATGGAAACTCATCAACAACAGACTGACAAGAGCAAGGCTGAGAGGGAGGTTCACAAACACTACAATTATACAATGCTATGCCCCAACAAAGGACAGCGATGAAGAGTTCTATCAACAAGTACAAACAGAAATGGAAACTACACTCAGGTACGATCTCATTAAGGTAATGGGAGACCTAAATGCGAAAGTGGGAGCACACAATAAATATAACGAAAGATTAATGAGGAAATGCGGCAGTAGAACAGCAAATGAGAGTGGGGAAAAATTATTAAGCTTCTGCAGTATTAACAACCTGGTCATTGGAGGAACACTTTTTCCACACAAGTAAGTGCACAAGTTAACATGGGAATCACCAAACGGACGACACAGCAACCAGATAGATCACATAATGATCAATGGCAGATGGAGACATGCACTACAAGACGTGAAAGTAAGAAGAGACGCAGATGTGGGAAGTGATCATTACCTAGTAGTAGCAAGACTGAAAGTGAAACTCAGAGCTGCTGGACCAGTTGCAGTCAAACAGAAAAGATACAACATCACGAAACTGAAGGATCCACTCACCAGAAAAGCTTTCGTGGTCGACGTAAAAAGAAGATATGAGATTATCAAAAGCCAGGAAAGAACAGAGACCGATGATGTTGACCCGCGATTCAACACCATCTCAACAATATACAAGGAAAGCAGCAAGTCATGCTTGGGATTCCAGCAAAGAAAGAGCCAAGACTGGATAACACCACATACGCTAAACCCCATAGCGAAGAGAAAGGAAATGAACAGAAAGAAAACAGAAGCTAAGTCTCCCAGGTTAAAGGCAATATATAGTGAACAGTACAGTCAGCTGGACAAAGAAGCTAAACGTCAAACCCGTGCTAACAAAAGGACATTTCTGGATGATTTTGCAAGACAGGCAGAAGAGACAGAACTGAGAAATGAACAAAGCACAGTATATACAATAACTAAAATCATCAGTGGAAAACGAGGTGCAAACAATATTACATTAGTAAGAGATAAGCACGGAAATCTCATCACGACAGTAGAGGGACAGAAAACAAGATGGGCAGAGCATTTCAGAGAAACTCTGAATAAGGAACCACCAGAGACATAATTGAATGTTCCTGAATCTGAAAATGATCTAGATGTTAATACCGACATCACACGAAAAGAATAAATCATCACAGCAATAAAAGGGTTAAAGAATGGAAAAGCTCCTGGTCATGATAACTTAAATTTAGAGATATTTAAGACAGTCCCAGAGCTAGCAGCAGAACTACTAGAACCAGTATTTGCACAAGTCTGGAAAACAGGGACAATACCAACAGAGTGGAGAAAAGGAATAATTGTCAAATTGCCCAAGAAGGGAGATCTTGCAGACTGCAATAATTGGAGAGGAATAACTCTTCTCTCAGTTCCCAGCAAAATACTAGGCATGATAATTTTACAGAGAATCTCAAAAGCAGTAGACCACAAACTGAGGAAAGAACAAGCAGGATTTAGAAAGAACAGAAGATTTGTAGATCATATATTTACCCTCAGGAACATTATAGAGCAGTGCTCAGAATGGCAAAGACAGCTGTACATTAATTTTGAAAAGGCTTTTGACAGTAGACATAGGGACAGTTTATAGAAAATACTGAGTGCTTATGGAATTCCAAGCTGCATAGTGTCAATCATAAAAAGGATATATGCCAACTTTACGTGGAGTGTTGGACAGAGCAACCTAACCTTTAAAGTGAAGACAGGAGTACGACAGGGATGCCCCTTATCAACCACTCTATTTTTAACAGTCATAGACTGGGTGATGCGCCAGACAACAGAGGGCAATCCAAGAGGAATAAGATGGACTACATTTACTATATTGGAAGATATGGAATATGCAGATGACATTGCACTGCTAGCACATTCACATCAACACATCCAGGAAAAACGGATAGACCTAATAAGTATAGCCAGCAAGTGGGCTTGAACATCAACCTAAAGAAGACAGACGTCATGACACTCAATGTGAGCATCTCTGAGCCCATATCAGTAAGGAATCAGCAACTGGAACAGATAGATGCCTTCACATACCTATGATGCATAGTAACACCAGACGGCGGAGCAAGCAAAGACATCAACAACAAAATGAACAAAGCAAGAACAGCCTTTTTAGCCTAAACAACATCTGGAAGTCCTCTTAGTACAGCACACACACATAATTAGGATTATATCAGTTCTGTGTACTTTCTGCGCTTCTCTATTGCGCGGAGAGCTGGAGAGTTACAGAGAAGGAAAGGTCGAAATTGTTCTCTTTTCACACAACATGCCTAAGAAAAATTCACCGAATCTTTTGGCCGAATATCATCACCAACCAAGATCTGCTTACTCGGAGCAAGCAAGAGGACATGCACACCATCATAGCTGGCAGACGTTGGGGCTGAGTTGGCCATGTCCTCAAAAGAGACCCCGATGCCATCACAAGAACAGCTATGCTATGGACCCCTGAATGAAAACGAAAGAGAGGCAGACCAAAAACTACTTGACGGAGGATTATGGAGGCTAAGATGCAAAGAATGAACCAGAGTTGGGGCACTGTACGAAGAATGGCCACCGACCGAGCAAAGTGGAATCAATTTATTGTTGCCCTATAAGACGCCACCAGGCGTAATGGCCACTGACTGCTTAGACGGTCGGCGGCTAAGGATCATAAAAGAAGAATGTGGTTATTTGACAAATGACAAAGAAGACCACGAAAAAGTTCATTTTTTTATATTGTTCTCAGTTATTGTTGTTTTTTTTAATTCTTTTTAAAATAAATCTGATGGCTTTGTCTGTTTCCTACAATCATTATCTTAACTTTTTATGTTTCCTACAATCATTAGCTTAACTTTTTATGTTGAGGTGTTTTTTTATGTTTGGATATTATTCACGTTATAGGCAGATAATGTTTCTGAGTGCGGATGGTTTCTCTTGCGCTCTTCTGTAAAGTGTTGAGGCAGGTTGAGCTAGGCTGAGAGCCCTAACTAAGAGAATTACGTGTGAGTTTGAATCACGAATAATGTATGACTCACTGATTGCAGTGTCGTTATCTAACATGCAGTCGTTAAATGTCATTAGTGTATCTCTATTATCCTTACCCAATGTCCCTACTATAGATTCTCTAGAACAAGTGGTTATCGATTTCCCTTTGTATTTCTCCTTTATCCCTATCTAGTGTCCCTTCTATAGTTGATTTAGAGAAGTGATCGGCAACCGATTGATCCCGATCTAGTAGTAGATGACATGGAATTATTTGATTGATTTCTGGTGACGGAAGGGAAAAAAGAAAGAACATTTAAGCAAGGATTATTTCCGTCTAACCTTCTTCTACCGGCATCTAAAACGCGTTCTCCCATGGATTAGAGGCAGCCATTAATTTGTCCAAAAAAAGGTAAATTGGAGAGACATGTTAAAATTGTTCATTCTTCTTCTTCTGTGTACACTCTCAGACGTCAATGTGAATGTTTTCAATGAAAGCAGTAGTCAGTTTGAGGCTATTTGAATCTCCGTAGAGCTTTTCCACGAATGGTACTGGTGTCGGCCATATGCACCTTCTCTGTTCCACATATGTTGGGGATCTTTAATTCTTGCCCTTTGTCTATGTTCATTCTAACTTTAAAACTGAATTTCCCTCTAACTTTGAAACTGAATTTCCATCTAACTTTAAAACTGAATTTCCCTCTAACTTTGAAACTGAATTTCCATCTAACTTTAAAACTGAATTTCCATCAAACGTTGAAACTGAATTTCCATCTAACTTTGAAACTGAATTTCCATCTAACTTTAAAACTGAATTTCCATCTAACTTTTAAACTGAATTTCCATCTAACTTTTAAACTGAATTTCCATCTAACTTTTAAACTGAGTTTTCATCTAACTTTTAAACTGAATTTCCGTCTAACTTTGAAACTGAATTTCCACCCAACTTTGAAACTGAATTTCCACCCAACGTTGAAACTGAATTTCCACCAAACACTGAAACGGAATTTCCGCCCAACTTTGAAACTGAATTTCCACCCAACCTTGAAACTGAATTTCTACCCAACTTTGAAACTGAATTTCCATGCCAACTTTGAAACTGAATTTCTACCTAACTTTTAAACAGAATTTCCATCAAACTTTTAAACTGAATTTCCATCTAATTTTTAAACAGAATTTCTACCTAATTTTTAAAGTGAATTTCCATCTAACTTTTAAACAGAATTTCCATCTAACTTTGCAGACACTATTTTATCAAGGTAGAACTTTGGAGAACTCAGCGTTTCTAATGAACATCTCCACAGTTCCCGGTTTGTTTAGTACTGCTCTAGATGCTAGTCTGACAGCTCTTTTACTACCATGAACATCTCCACAGATCCCGGTTTGTTTAGCACTGCTCTAGATGCTAGTCTGACAGCTCTTTCACTGCCATGAACGCCTGCATAAACATTTACCTTGTGTGGCTGTGGAAGAGTATTTTACTGCAGTTACATAGAAGGTATCCATTAGAAACTTGCGAAGAATAGAAGTGTTGGCGTGGCATGACATGCTCACTAATATGGAACTAATGACAAGAACTTGACAAGCGCTACTGGAGCAAGAAATAAGAAGGTCCTGGATATGGATAGGACACACACTGAGAAAACTTGTTGATAGGACACACACTGAGAAAACTTGTTTATAGCAACAGTGCTATTCTGGAATCCCCTGGGTAAGAGAGGATGAGGAAGACCAAAGCACGAAAAGAGAAGTGACGTGAAGGGGATGAAGAAAACATGTGACCCTGACCTGGTGGCACGTGACTGCAAGACGTGGCTAAAGGCCTCTACTTCTTCGGGAGTTGGAAGTTGAAAGAAGAAAAAGAAGAAGATATAGGAGACACGTAAACTTATAACAGTTATTTATTAAAATTATTCGAGACATTTCGAGAGGTCACGTGCAACATTGTTTACAAAGGCAAACTCTAAAAGTTGTGATTTTTGGCTTATGCAATGGAAGGTGGTGTTCCTGATGTACTAATAGTCGGTTCAGTCCAATATAGGTTATAATTTGGATTGTAATGTTCTGTATTAGCAAATATCAGGAATTGCAGCCTACAAGAAATATATTGTACTATTTACAGTGTTGTATACAAACTTGTTTTTTAAAAATTCTCTGTGCACGTTGATGTTGACATCAAACTTTCCACAAACTTAACTAAATGTTCATTTTGGTATTGAGTCCCTTTCTAAAATAATGTTCTTATGTTTACAGGAGTGATTACATCGTTGACTGGTGAAAATATGGAAACTGCTTAGAATCGGCCACCTCATATAGAAGAAGTATGTAACTTTTTCTTATTATGCATCCCCGTAATTATATTGCTTTCTTCTAAAATGAAGAACAGTGGGACGTATTCTTCGATGCAAATCGCCCATTTCGTTAGCGTTAGCATTAACGTTACAGTGTAGGATTATGTCTTCCATGCCATTGAAACAAATCGCCGATTTCGTTAGCGTTAGCATTAACGTTACAGTGTAGGGTTAGGTCTTCCATGCCATTGAAACAAATCACACATTTCGTTAGCGTTACCATTAACGTTACAGTGTAGGGTTAGGTCTTTCATGCCATGGGAACAAATCACCCATTTCGTTAGCGTTAGCATTAACGTTACAGTGTAGGGTTAGGTCTTTCATGCCATGGAAACAAATCACCCATTTCGTTAGCGTTAGCATTAACGTTACAGTGTAGGGTTAGGTCTTTCATGCCATGGAAACAAATCGCCCAAATCGTTAGCGTTACGATTAACGAACGAACGAACGAACTTTATTTTCAAAGGGTTGAGAATTTGGCACGCAGGCGCGTCTAACATTCTGCCCTTCCTTTCGCTCACCTTTCATACGGTATCCTTTCAATAGCACATGTATTTTTAGCATTATTTAAGCATACAACATTATCGAGGTAAAATAATAACATACATTTGTAACATCCAGACATAATCAAATTTAAGGGGGGGGGGGGGGGAGGGAAGGGGGGGGGGGGGAGGGGGGGAATTGGGGGAATTATTAATTAAAATACATTAACAAAAATTAATACCTTAAAAAAAAATAAAAAAAAAAAAAAAAAAATTAAAAAAAAAAAATTAAAAAAATAAAAATAACAAACACAATCTAAACCATTCATACAGTAAATAAGACATAATTTGAAACGTAATCAGATAATGGTGGCATATAATAAGAACTCGTGACATTTTGGAAATCTGCTGAATTAGCTGGGACTTCATGTGTTGTCAGCGCATGCGGAAAATGTTCTCACAGGTGAGCAACTTTGAGTCCCAAGCAGATACTGCCACAGGGAGTGAATTGTCGACGCCTCCACTACACGAGATCCAGATTTATGACCCATGCTCCTTAGGGAGGTAAAGGGTATTGACTGATAGATGAGAATCGTTTATACAGGCCCGTCTTGCATTTTGCACTTCCTCTTACTCATCTTTATTGCTAGGTATCCAGACATTCTCCAACAATCTTAAGGTATTAGTTCAACGGTGATGCAACATTATAAGTAGTATAATAGAATACATTTACAGTATCTGATTACAATTAAGAAGTAAGGTATATTAAAATGAAAAACAAGATCATCAGACCCTCCATACAGTATATTAGACAGTTACAGTGTAGGGTTAGGTCTTCCTTGCCATTGAAACAAATCGTCCATTTCGTTAGCGTTACCATTAACGTTACAGGGTAGGGTTAGGTCTTCCATGCCATTGAAACAAATCGCCCATTTCGTTAGCGTTACCATTAACGTTACAGTGTAGGGTTAGGTTAAACATTTAAATGTAGTCCATTAGTAGATACTGCTGCAGGGGTGATAAGTGTTCGAGACTTGACTGTAATAGGTCCAGCATCGAAAGGTGGGGGTTACCATTTGCCTTCCTTGCGGTATTTTAAGTGCCTAACTCAAGAGCAAAGTCAGGTACCCATTTACAGCTGGGTAGACTGGAGTGGGTCAATACCGTGAATCAAACCAGGAACCCTACCACGACAGATCCACGCTCTAACAACTCCGTCAATCGGACGACGCTCAGGAGAATTAGGTCACAGATCCTTAAACCTAACCTTAATGTTTATCACTAATTAATGCATTTAGTTGGGTAGGACTAAGGTTGGGAGCTGTCTCATGCAGAAATGGGCAAAAGTTGAAAGGTAAGACAAGGTGAAATATCTTGGGGTAACGTTCGATAGCGGGCTAGAGTAGAAAATTGCCATTACCTCTGGGATGCTTCGACGTTCCATATTCACCCTAAGAATGGAATGTAGCATTGCCTCTGGGTCATCGTCATCAGCCTGAATCCTCAGCTCCCTGCGGACACTTGGGGTCACACTGTCAAGAATAACATTTGCCTGGTCCTCTTTACTCATCATCCCTACCCTCCAGGCAGCTCTCACCTCTCTGACATATTCCTCAGCCGTAGGGCCTGTGCGCTTCCCAAAGTCCCGCACTTTCTTGTGGGTAGGTACCATGATGTACCGCATGTAAAGGGCAATTTTTACTATCTTGCAATATAATACATTTATATACTTATTATGTTCGCAAATATTTTGGTAAACAAAGTGTTTCCTTTTTAAGTGCTTAAGGAGAAGTCATTTTTGAGTTACTTCCCTTGAAGGCAGTTCCGTCATCTTCGATCGGACTCCGCGGACGAATTTAGGCCTACTGCGATTTATTCTTTGGCTGGGTAGGAATAGATTATTCTTGCTTCAGTATATCTATGGCCTGAATTTATACGTAGTGTTTGTATGAGTAGGACGAGTCTGTCTTATATATGGATATCTTTACATTTCTAAGTCGAACTATGTTGGTTGTCGTTAGAAAAGGTCAAAGGCTATGCAGCGGAAGTATCGCTAGCAAGGGGTGTGATTCATGGCTGTCATCCTGTCTGGATGTAGAATTTTGATGTAGCCGGCCTATCGCCGAAAAAGTGATCTATAAGTAGATGGGGAAAAGTGATAGTCATTTAGACATGTTGTATGTACTTTACCCCAGTGTTTATTCTCTTTTGCCAAGGAATGGCAAAGTTATATTTCGCATAGAAAGGTAAAACCACAATTTATTATGAACTTGGGCTTCGCCATCGTTGTCGATAAACAGATGCACAGTGGTACTTTTGAAAAGAATATTTATTCAAAGGAAGATGACATTCCTATGTATCAGCACTAGATTATATGATATTATTCAATTACCTCTATGACAGAAGTTATGAAGAAATGAGGACATTTAACGAATGACCAATTTTGGTCTGGATCCTATAGTGAGTGAAACTCACGAGAGAAGAACAGCCATGTTGAAATTCATATACTTTGTATTTATCGAGTGAGAAAAAGGGATGCCTGTACTATCGCTCGATGAACCAAGAGATCACTGCTACATGTGAGAACCCATGTCTGGGATTCCTATATCTTTATGGAAAAATATATATATTGAACTTTACGTGAAGGGATATTCGCTAGACGAGATTAGGTCTAGGAGCCTTCCTATATATTGGTTATGGTCTGACGTGCCCAGTCAGTAAAGCCAGATGATTTACATGATGGAACTCTGAATGCTTATTTACGAATGCTCCATTATGATATTTGCCAAGCATGAATGCTAACTTAAGATGATATGCCTGTGATCAACATTATGCTGTCTATGTCGACATTTGTTCCTGTAACCATACACGTACTGTCCAAGTGTGCGTCTCATTAAATGTTATAAAAAGACCACCGTAGTTCCAGTACTTCTTGAATTCGAACAGTGTGAGTATGAGTGATGTACTACCAACTTGTCAACTCTATCGAATCATTCTACCATTCGCGTTCTGACATTCATATACACACTCATTGTCTACACTCACATTCTTGTCGGAGCCTCATCACGTTCCAGGACAAGATGACCTGTATGACCAAAACTGTGCTGGGTTTAATGAGTTGACAATCGTTACACTTTACTACACCAGTCCCAACATCTACATTTATCAACTGGTGGACATTCACGTCATTTAACAAATAAAGCGTGATTCAACAACTAGTAGCCAGTATGAGTTAACAACAACAATACAGAGTTTATCACCGCACTCGCTCTGGTTGACGTTCTAGCTCCACTACAGGGTCATCTACTTCAGCTGCATCTTCGTTATCCAATCTACTAGCAGCACATGTGTTGCGTGCCGCCATCATGTGGCTAGTAAAGTTGAGTGAATACAATTGTAAGCTGGATGATCGTGTTCCCTGCCTTGTACTGAACTGGGTGTTCTACTGTCTCGGCTGTTGTTACTCTGAAGGCTGAAGAGTTGCTTCACTGCGTGCTGTCTGTCAATCCTGCCGACGACCCCACTTGTGACAGGGGCTAGGTGTCCACACCCAAGACCCGTGCACTAAGAAAATTTATTAAGGATCGTTTGACAGGGGTTGCAATTATTGGTTGCTTGCAACCCTCTCAGCAGCAGACTTAGCAATTCAAGCAACACAAAACCTTATACAGATCAACATTTAATACTACCGAACACCCAGACAGTGTTCGTAGACTTTCTGAAAAACAATATATAAAAACAATGTCTAAGTGAAATTCAATAGCATAATTAATAACATTTACCATTCAGAAAACATGCGCCCACCACAGTCAGCAATGATCAATCAGCTACAGCCCATTCATACCAAGCGCTCTATGGTTACGCCATCTTGCGAGAACGGCATACAGCCACGCTAACACCCAGCTAAGCTGCGTGGTTGTACATTCTATAGTAACATTACATTATAATGCTAAATATTATAGAAATAATGACTTAGCAAATTCATTTGAGATTTTACACTGTAAAAAGGACTATGAAACTAAGAAAGCTAACACCAATTTGCTATAGCCGATCTTACTATTACTTACACCACATTATCAGTCTAATATTACTGAAGAAGCAAAGGACTTTTTCTAGTAAGTTGTAACATTTTAAATTGCAGCTCTCGCCACACTAAAATAAACTATTTCGGCATCCGCACCGTATTAAATAAATATAACAGTCTAAATCGCGCCCCAATCAACTCTTTAAGTCCCAATCGACTTTATAAAGGCTCAGGGGTTAGACACGCTTGGCCCAATCGACTTTAAAAAGCCTTTAGTATATGTGCCTCTGTTTGAGACTGTTTCTAATTATAACTACCCACAAAGTCATTTCCGACTGCAAGTACATTCTTTTAAATACCGCACGTGTTTAAGGGTGAACGTGTTTCTGTTTTGAGATATTTATTTTAGATTTTTAAAGCGATTTTTTTAAGCGCATATCCTCCATTTTACCTAGAATAACTAATCATTTTTTTAAGCGCATATCCTCCATTTTACCTTGAATAACTAATCATTTTTCAATGAAAGCTTTTATACTTGTAGCACAAGAGTAAAGTACATCCAATTACGTTCAGTTTCATATACAACAACAAAGTTATTTATGCATATAAGTTTATAAACTAATAAAACGGTATTGAATTGTTATTTACTTTTTCCATCTGCTTGTATCGCCCATTTTTTGTATGTTTCTCATCATCGTATAGTTTTGTAGTACCTATATGTAATTTTGGTCTTTTTCACCTGTTTGTGGCTGACGAAGGGTAAAACCCGAAACGTCCCTTGTCTCATGTGAACTGTTATTAGTAAAACTGATTCAATACCGTTTTATTAGTTTATAAACTTATATTCCTTACCAGTTTTACTGCAGCCCCTTAATTTATTTACTTATTTATGCATATGAACATTTTAAAAAATTATTTCCAAACAACAACAATAAAAACGCACTGGGGTGGCCATTTTTGCTTGGGCCAAACCCACTTTTTTGCTTGGGACTGAAAGAGTTAAATATTATTCAAACCAACTATATGTCGGATTTACATAAGCTCATTCTAGTACCGGCCACGTGTTATATTTCCTGAACATGGACCCACGCCATTTTCGAAGAGATTTAGATAACATCAACCGCACGCGAAATACAACACCACAGAATGAAATATATTCATATTTAAAAAACTACGGCACAAAGATGGTAAACCTAATATCCTATATCCTTTCTAACACTGTAAAGACTTTAGAATGTTGGAGAATAATTCTATATCTACTTACAAGTCCTAGGCATGTTCTTGAACTAGACTTCAGCTTTCAAGGCTTATTCACTCTCGGCAACCGGCAAGAAGAATGATAAAGAATTTTTCAAGTGACGCTGGCGCCTGGGCGATTCTCTTCTCTGATTGGCTGCTATCCGTATCGGCATTACTAATGTAGCTATTTTAAATGTAAACAAATATGGCTGCCATTTAACGACAAAATGGCGGTGGACAACAGGCGAGATGACTATGGCACTGTCACACAACGTTAATTGTCCCTGATGGAAATACTCTCATATCATGAACATAAACACATAAATAAAACACATTGTAGTGAAGACTATAATTCAACTTGAGTAAAGAAAATTGACCTACCATAAGGTTTTTGAGACATCAGTACATAATTTTGTTTGTAATATGCTATAACGAATATCACGGCGATCGAACTCTGTGGCATAATTAACACAGTGATCCAACTCTGGGGCATAATTAACACAGTGATCCAACTCTGTGGCATAATTAACACTGTGATCCAACTCTGTGGCATAATTAACACTGTGATCCAACTCTGTGGCATAATTAACACTGTGATCCAACTCTGTGGCATAATTAACACTGTGATCAAACTCTGTGGCATAATTAACACTGTGATCCAACTCTGTGGCATAATTAACACTGTGATCCAACTCTGTGGCATAATTAACACAGTGATCCAACTCTGTGGCATAATTAACACAGTGATCCAACTCTCTAGCATAATTAACACAGTGATCCAACTCTGTGGCATAATTAACACAGTGATCCAACTCTCTGGCATAATTAACTCTGTGATCCAACTCTATGGCATAATTAACACAGTGATCCAACTCTGGGGCATAATTAACACAGTGATCCAACTCTCTGGAATAATTAACACAGTGATCCAACACTCTGGCATAATTAACACAGTGATCCAACTCTCTGGCATAATTAACACAGTGATCCAACTATGTGGCATAATTAACACAGTGATCCAACTCTGTGGCATAATTAACACAGTGATCCAACTCTGTGGCATAATTAACACTGTGATCCAACTCTGTGGCATAATTAACACAGTGATCCAACTCTGTAGCATAAATAACTCTGTGATCCAACTCTCTGGCATAATTAACACTGTGATCCAACTCTGTGGCATAATGAACACAGTGATCCAACTCTGTGGCATAATTAACACTGTGATCCAACTCTGTGGCATAATTAACACTGTGATTAAACTCTGTGGCATAATTAACACAGTGATCCAACTATGTGGCATAATTAACACAGTGATCCAACTCTGTGGCATAATTAACACAGTGATCCAACTCTGTGGCATAATTAACACTGTGATCCAACTCTGTGGCATAATTAACACAGTGATCCAACTCTGTAGCATAAATAACTCTGTGATCCAACTCTCTGGCATAATTAACACTGTGATCCAACTCTGTGGCATAATGAACACAGTGATCCAACTCTGTGGCATAATTAACACTGTGATCCAACTCTGTGGCATAATTAACACTGTGATCCAACTCTGTGGCATAATTAACACTGTGATCCAACTCTGTGGCATAATTAACACTGTGATCCAACTCTGTGGCATAATTAACACTGTGATCCAACTCTGTGGCATAATGAACACAGTGATCCAACTCTGTGGCATAATTAACACAGTGATCCAACTCTGTGGCATAATTAACACTGTGATCCAACTCTGTGGCATAATTAACACAGTGATCCAACTCTGTAGCATAAATAACTCTGTGATCCAACTCTCTGGCATAATTAACACTGTGATCCAACTCTGTGGCATAATTAACACAGTGATCCAACTCTGTGACATAGATAACACAGTGATCCAACTCTGTGACATAGATAACACAGTGATCCAAGTGGGTGGCATAGATAACACAGTGATCCAACTCTGTGACATAGATAACACAGTGATCCAACTCTGTGACATAGATAACACAGTGATCCAACTCTGTGACATAGATAACACAGTGATCCAACTCTGTGACATAGATAACACAGTGATCCAACTCTGTGACATAGATAACACAGTGATCCAACTCTGTGACATAGATAACACAGTGATCCAACCCTGTGACATAGATAACACAGTGATCCAACTCTGTGACATAGATAACACAGTGATCCAACTCTGTGACATAGATAACACAGTGTTCCAACTCTGTGACATAGATAACACAGTGTTCCAACTCTGTGACGTAGATACCACAGTGTTTCAAGTGGGTGACATAAAAATGGAGTGTCCTACGGGAACATACAGTCCTGCATGTAAACATGGAGAAGGGGAAGGAATGCACCAGTTGTAAAAATTCCTAAAGCCGCATCTACAAGCAGTCACTGGTCAGATGTAAACAAGTAGTAAACTAGACAAACAGTAATGATAGGCTTACCGAGTACTCAAAACCCAGGATCATCAAAACTGCACCACAACTTTGCTACAGAAGTCAATCATAATTAGCCCACATTGCCAACTAACCGCCACAAAAAATAGTGCGTTGTGGACTGTGGTAATTTGCACGACCACTCCACGTAACTGTGTACGCCAGATAACACAACATCAGTACCGTATTACTGTGTCTAGTGAATTATAGAAACATAATTACAGAACAGATGGTAGGTTTGTTTACCCATTTTATGTAGACTCATTTATGTGTATCATTTACCATTCACAGTTCATAGTTCCATTTTTAAAAATCTTCCTCTACTTCTGTGGCTTAAGTGATTGCTCAACAAGGCCAGCCTTGTAATGCTATCTGCAGATGTAAGCAGTATATATCCTTGTCATTGTCAGCCTGTTCTTATCATCTCTTGTTCAAGTGTTACTTGTCTGCCTCTTATCATCGGTTCCACAACTGGGATTTTACAGCAGCATTTTTAATTCTTTATATTGTCTACAATATCAAAGTCATTTATCAAAGTCATTTATCAAAGTCATTTATCAAAGTCTGTAACTTCCTGTGTCTTGTTCTCCATGTCTCACAGTCAAAATCTCAATGTTTAAATACACAAATAAAGCAGAGAAAGAAGAAGACAAAGCACTAAGGAAACATACAAATCAAAACATATCCAGATTAATGAAAGGTCATGTAACAATTAGACCATTTATAATGTATATTACTGTCATTTATTTACAAATATACTTCGTTAAGGACAGACAAACAGTTTCTAGGCAAAAAAAATGCTTTTTTTAATTATATAAATGTCAGTTTTTTTTTTAATTGTTACTGTTGTTTGGACCCCCCCCCCCCCCCAACCCCCCCCCCCCCCCCTCAACATTATAGCAGTCTGGGCAACATTTATTATCGTTAGTATCTATCCCTTATACATATCCAGTGTCCTCACTATGGGTGCTCTCGAAGCTAGTCTGTCAACTCCCATCAATGCCATGTGCATTTCATGCTGTAGATATCCATTCTGTACCTTTCGAAGAATGTACTGAGAGTTTGATACAATAACTGCCTTAGTTGATGAATTTCTGAAAAGCCACCACAGAGCTGCAGTAGCCGGTTCTACCTCCATTATCATGCAGGAGTTGTTGTCATGAAAGCTTCGTTCTGTTCAGCGACGATTCTGCCCTGTATTCTCAGGTCTTGAGGAAAGGAAAAGACATATCTAATTTATAACAAAGTTCTATACAAAAACACATCGTACATCACTGTAGCAAAGTTTTATTACTATGACTTTAACTAACTTACAGAACGTTATTTATTGTATTATTTTAAGCTGGCCATTGTCTTCTTGGATCTCGACATAAAGAAGCCTTCACATTAACAGTCGAGGACACCCTGACGAATTATGTGGGTCCCCTTTTTATTGTTCGGACCGAAGTCAAAAATAAAAATTAAAGAAACAAATAGCGAAAGGTTTTGTGTTTCTTCTCTTTCATTCTTTAACATCTTCTCTAGTTCTGTTAATACCATTTAGCTCTCCACGTACATATATCTTTTAACAATTGATGTAAGGGAAACAAGTAAAGTTTCTCAATTGTCCCTTTTATTCAAGTGTTTTAATTCACTGATATATAATACAATTACAGAGGTCTACACATCGTTAAGTTTGTTATCTACCAAAAATGGACGTAGGGAAAGAGAGAAAATAATAGTACCTCACTGTGACTGACAGCCTAAACCTTCATGACTAGTCAGGATCTTATTTCATTTCCCTCTCTTTATCTAGCTCATATATGGCTCCACGGACAGCGCTTATGTTCGGCGGTGACCACATTCCGGGTAACAGTATTAGCTGACTGGCAAAATTACATGAGTGAGTTAGGAGGATTCCTACTTAAAGGAATGTCCATCCCTAGTACACAAAGACTGAGACAGGGAGTGAGGTGACAGAATCTAAATAGATCAACGGCTTACGAAGGAAAAAGCAAAGTGTCTGGCATACTAAAGGCCAATCAAGGTACTCCACAGAGATAAAAACACTAGCCACCGTGAAAGAGGACTGAGGCCTAACCACGTAAAACCTACAGAAATGAATGGAGTTACAACGTAAATATAGAGGGACAGCTATGTATAGAACGCCTTGACCCCTGGGGAGGAATCTATTGTGTACAAAACAACAGGGAAGATGAAACTCCTCTAATTAAGTCAGGAAGTACTAGTTGGCGAGTGTTCAGCAAATTCGGTGAATGGGAGCATTGTTAGAGAAAAGACCACCTAAAAACTAGTAGGAAGAGCCTAAACATAGACCATATGGAATCTCAGGGCGTTAATTTGAGCTGGGAAACTATGCCATTTAATTTTAGAGGCAACCCATATGAAACTTGATAAATACTGTTAGTGGCAGAGATGGCAAGATTGATAGACACACATGTTACATAAAAAGAGAACAATACACTCATGATGAGAAATACGAAAACAATGATTATGAGTGTTATTTTTGATTTTTAAAGACCTAGAGAAATATGTATGTGGATACTGGACACACAAAAACAGAAAATATGTATGTGGATACTGGACACACAATAACAGAAATATGTATGTGGATACTGGACTCACAATAACAGAAATATGTATGTGGATACTGGACACACAATAACAGAAATATGTATGTTGATACTGGACACACAATAACAGTAATATGTATGTGGATACTGACCCACAATAACAGAAACTATGTATGTGGATACATGGACACAATAAACAGAAATATGTATGTGGATACTGGACACACAATAACAGAAATATGTATGTTGATACTGGACACACAATAACAGAAATATGTATGTGGATACTGGACACACAATAACAGAAATATGTATGTTGATACTGGACACACAATAACAGAAATATGTATGTGGATACTGGACACACAATAACAGAAATATGTATGTGGATACTGGACACACAATAACAGAAATATGTATGTTGATACTGGGACACAACAACATAACAGAATTATGTATGTGGATACTGGACACACAATAACAGAAATATGTATGTGGATACTGGACACACAATAACAGAATTATGTTACTTAAAATGAAAGTAAAACCATTTGACATCGCAATTTTACAAACATATGCACCAACCAAAGAACACAGCCAAGACGCAATAGAGGAATACTATGAATTGCTACAATACACACTTAAACCAGTTAAGTCTACAGATGGGTTGATATTATTAGAGACATGAATGCACAAATAGGAAATATTGATTGAGAAAAAGAAAAGATAGAGGAGGCATTCTTATACATTTTTGTGAAGAAAACCAACTACTTATATATAACACCATTTTTTATACACCATTCAAGGAAATTATATAAATGGAAAAAGCAAACCCATGAGATATAACAAGAAATCAAATTGACTTATCATGATCAAACAAATATTTTAAAAACAGTGTCACGTGGTAGGCGTATCCTGGAGCAAAATAAATTAAAATCACAATCCTGTTGTCATCCATCAAAATAAATATAAAGCTAAAATCAGCAGGGACACAGAAAGGAATCGCAGACAGAAATGTCAACACTGAAACAGCTAAATATCTGAAACACAAAAATATACATATTGAGGTGATAAAAATACGAACACTTACTGACAGGGGACCGGACTGAATGGTACAACACAGAAGATAAAAAACCCAGTGAAAGAAACTTAATATTGTGGGTGTCGTGTGAGATGGTGCAACAACAATGACTCATATTAAAAAAGCTTGACAACAAAAAATAGCACAGTTCCGTTGCATTTATTCACATGGTTCCACAAAATCCTGAATATTACTCACAGTGTCAATCACACGGACATTATACGCAGGCTAACATTGCCTTTAGGACATAGATCTAAACTACAATGTTCACCACTGGCTTTACCGACACAGCAATAACAGTACACAGTAAATAAATATTAGACAAACATAATCGGGTATGTTTTCAGGCACTCGTAATAAATAAAGAAGTAGAAAACTAGAACAACAGAAAAACAACAGACGTGATTGGCTTACCAGTATACAAAACGTCCCTTATTGCGCGGCATATACCCCCTCGCATCATTACATTCACCATCTAGGCGTGAATCCACTTATCACAAGCGATTGGCGGCATGAAACATGGCCATATAGATTCTTCTAAGAATCGCTCTCACGTGGGGAACCAGACGAAGCCTGTATTTACTCCAAAATAGCTTACAAGGCGGAAAATACACAACGCCTTACTCCACAGTAGCTCCAAGGCGGGACCAACTCATCGCCTTTAACATGTTCTCCACGAACACTACCCAAAGTTCCTACCAGGAACAGGTCCTAGGCGGAAAGACCATCGCCTATACAACAAAAGGTATCAGACCTATACCACAATCACTATATCCATCAAACTGTGGTTTCCCACTGTCACAGAATACGAGCTCGACTACAAATCCACAGGCTGCCTCTAGTCACCAATCGTGTACTTCTCTCAGTCAACCACACTTGTGCTTTCACTAAAACACGCTTTTCTCCATGTGCACCAAAACAAGTCACCAAATACATGGCATGACAGTCAGACATGAAACTCAGTCCCTGAGTTAAACTTAAACAAGTGTTGACTACCTCCAGTGACCCTTACTTACACTTACTCAGTCATTCACCCATATGAAAACCGTTCTATGACTTTAACCCGTCCTCCAGATGTGACGCCCGGAGTTCTGCACACTTTTTTTTTTTTAAGAATTGGGCACATACCACAGAAAACGCCTCATGTACCAAACTCGTGATAGGATACAAAACATATTGTCTCACTGAACAAGTTGTCATATTGCTGTGACTAGGGATCATTCACACAACAAAACTTCAAATGGGTGAATCACTCTCTAACGATTCCACAGTTTCTCTACAATACCTCTATCACATGGAGAGAAGTACTTAAAACATACTGTTCTATATTATTTCCAACAAATTGAAACAAATGATACAGAAGTATACAATTACATAACATAATATAGTAGAATAGAAGGACTGAAATGGTATGACACAGTCACAAATATAGGAATTGATGACAAGAACCAGACAAGTGCCAGTGGAACAAGAGTTGAGAAGAAGACGCTGGCGATTGGATAGGACACACACTTAAGGAAACCTGTTGATAGTATTACAAGGTAGTTCTTGTTCTGGAATCCACATGGAAAAAAGATGGTAGAGGTAGACCAAAAAGACATGGAGAAGAGAACTGGAAACAGAAGTGAAAATGATGATGGAAAACATGGAAAGAACATGAGCGGAGGGCACAGGACAGGAAGACTGGCCTGTGTTTGTTGAGGGCCTTTTTCCTTCTTTTTATTTTCTACCCCTTACTATGCTCCTTGGGGAGCTAAAGGTGTATTAATTGATTGAATTACATAACAATCTTGAAACATTCTTCCATTAAATATGAGCTATTTTTTCCGATACTACGAAATACATCCAATGGTGACGAAATGGACGACCTCTATCGATCTTTCGTTCTCTCCGGCAGTATCGGTACATTTGTGGTACTAATTTTTATTAGGTGTTGTCAATTATCGCACTTTTCTTTCTTTCTTTATTTACTTTTCTGCTAAGTAGCAGATATTTGATTTTATTAAATCACTCTGTAGGTGATAAATATCACTTTGCAAGGAGTGATACTCAGATTTGTGGTTATAGGCGCGGCAGATTAAAACGTACATCGGTCGTGCCATTGGCTTAAATCTCCGATAAGACACGGAGTTTGCGTACTCATACGACAGATAATGAGATGACTGTCTGCGTGACACATGTGGGCAGATATGGTGTAATATAATCGCTTCCGGTCACTTGGTTAAAAAGTAATCATGGATTTATTCCATTTTAGACAATATGAGTCAAACACATGTGTTAGAGAGAGAGTGTATGCAAGACATCATTTTACCAATAAATGGAAGACGTGGCCTTTTGCATAATTTGTCCAAGTAGGAAATATTTTGAAAGTGCCACACCCAAATTAAAGTTTGAAAATGATTGGATTTTTCTAATTAGATTCAAAACTAACATTGAGGGGAATATTAGCCTGAATTTTCACACGTTTTGTCTGACTGTAAATTTCAAAGCTCGCCAAAACTTCAGACCTCGCCAGAGTGAAGAGTAGATTCATAAATTTCCTATTTGTTAACCGGGACCTTTTATTGGAGAACCAGATAAGACTTTCAAAAGCAAAGGAAATCTCTACATTTCAATTAGGAACACCGGGGACTAGGAAACTGAAAAAAAACCACGGAGTCAGAGGGAGCAATCTATGTTAAAGTTAAAAGACCTCCGAGACGCCGTGTAAGAGAACAATCTTTTATTGTTTATCTGAGCAAACAAGTCAGTAGGCCAGGATTGCCGTAAGTTGTAATGACATTTCCATTTTTTATTACTAGCATATGAACTAAAATATGAATGTATATATTACCATGTAAAGGTTAATGTGTGAAACTCGCTATTGGATGTCAAAGTCATTTGGGGCTGCTGGCAACCTCAGTATCTAGAATGATGATTCATGAACCTTGTCACAATATAAAAAAAATAGTCGCAGCAGTGACCATCCACTCCCCCCATCCCTAATCTAGGTTTATATGATTTTTTACTACACGAACGCCTGATTCTCTATTGCAATTAACACGTGAGCCGTTTAGCAATTAAGCACGGATGGAACAGAGCGAAGTGCGCAGCATGACGTAACCATTCTTTGATCAATGAAACACACGGGCCAGGCCAGGCGTTAACAAGAGGCCAGGAGTTAACAGTTTCTTTGAAGAATCAAGGGGCGATCAGTCTGAGACGTACTTTGAATTGTTACATTTTCAGTGGAATTAACTTACGTAGCTGATATTCGGCAAGGCGGAAATAATCAAAGACAAGCCAGAGATCGTTGATCGGCAGAGGTGAAGAAATATCCTTTCATTCAGGAATCGAACGGCAAATTTGCCCAGCCCTGGACGTAGGTGTGACTCTCGCATTAAGAAGAGAAAGGAACGGAATCTGTGAATATATACCATGTCTCTCCTATAGTCTTTATTAGTTGCTCAGAGATTTTTTCTGAATTCACTAGCTCGTTATCCTAGATCTCTCGTACAAGAGTGAATTATTAGATTTCTACATTTTCTATCACTGAGCTTTTCATCATCATTTTCCACTCTAAACCGGACCACTATTTCTACGACTCTTTTCTCTCAAAATAAATTTACGACATGGCCATATAAACTTACGTTCTTAGAGTCTTATAATCTATAAGCATTCTGCGATATTTAATAATGATGAGGTTCTTGCTGTGACCTTGTAACGAACAGTTTTAGTGTAAGGGGAAGTAAACTGGAGTATGTTAGTAGTTGAAATAGTTATTCTGTATTGTTTTGAGTTGGGTGAGAGAAGCTCGCTGCTAGCCCGCAGATGATTGGTTGACTGAGTTGTGTTGACCGTGAAAAAGTCTGGTGTCTGCTTTTGAGCGGGACGAGTGTGTTATCTAGGGAGAGTGCTCCGGGCGTTTTGACCGGGTAGGAAGACAGTGTTTTTGGGAAGTGTGAAATGCCTGTACAGTGCTGAATTTAAAATGTCGACGGATTTTTCGCTGTGGGTACAGCGTAGTATGAAACTGCAGTTTTTGATGATTGTGGAAATGTTTATAACTGCAGTGTGCAGTCTTTAAAGGCCATTATCTCCTGTGTGAGGAGTCCTGAGTTTAATAAGAGTACTTTAGGCCATGAATCATGATAGCTCCTGTGAGAGGATTGTTATTGAGGATTCTTTATAGCGCTGAGTTTAATAAGAGTACTTTAGGCCATGAATCATGATAGCTC
Organism: Oreohelix idahoensis; assembly: GCA_024509875.1. Classification (NCBI taxonomy): domain Eukaryota; kingdom Metazoa; phylum Mollusca; class Gastropoda; order Stylommatophora; family Oreohelicidae; genus Oreohelix; species Oreohelix idahoensis. Next base: position 122,368 of record JAMPIV010002538.1, read on the forward strand.
CTGTGAGAGGATTGTTATTGAGGATTCTTTATAGAGATGAGTTTAATAAGAGTACTTTAGGCCATGAATCATGATAGCTCCTGTGAGAGGATTGTTATTGAGGATTCTTTATAGAGATGAGTTTAATAAGAGTACTTTAGGCCATGAATCATGATAGCTCCTGTGAGAGGATTGTTATTGAGGATTCTTTATAGCGCTGAGTTTAATAAGAGTACTTTAGGCCATGAATCATGATAGCTCCTGTGAGAGGATTGTTATTGAGGATTCTTTATAGAGATGAGTTTAATAAGAGTACTTTAGGCCATGAATCATGATAGCTCCTGTGAGAGGATTGTTATTGAGGATTCTTTATAGAGATGAGTTTAATAAGAGTACTTTAGGCCATGAATCATGATAGCTCCTGTGAGAGGATTGTTATTGAGGATTTTTTATAGCGCTGAGTTTAATAAGAGTACTTTAGGCCATGAATCATGATAGCTCCTGTGAGAGGATTGTTATTGAGGATTCTTTATAGCGCTGAGTTTAATATGAGTACTCTAGGCCATGTATTATGATATCATTGTAGCTGCCGAGTGCGCAGTTCTTATGTGGTAATTTATATCTTATGTTGTGCTGTGAACGGTATTCTATGTGTATTTCATCAATGTGTTGTGACGTGAATAAACCCATATGAAATGTCACCCGTCGTTTACAACCATCCATGACTCTTGTGTACGTACCTGTGGTGTAAACGACTAAACCAACACACGCACTTAATATTACAAGTGTGACAGGGAACTTAACACGTATTTAGAAATAGCCCCGGAGTGGGCGTTGTCTATCTGTATCGAGAACCTGATCATCGCTTACCAGTAGACTTCTACAGTGTTTGCCTGTGTGGCGGATATATAGGTATCAACTGTAGACATTACCAGATCCACAACACAACAGTAACGTTAGCAGATAATCAATAGACACCCCTTACCGTATTCACCAAACCAAAACTATACGTTATCAGTGCTGCCAATTTCAGTCATTGGCCCATGACCGATTCACCTACATTACGGAGGTTGTAACAGTGGTGTGCTAGTTTTATAGGATCAGATACCCGCGAAATTCGCGTGATATTAATTCACAACTGTTAGCATGTAGCCTGAGTGGCGTTAGTATATGAAAGACAGACATCACATTTGAGAGCTGTATCCAGGCCCAAGGAAAACTTATTTCAGTATCAGTTAAACTGGGAACTGTTAACTCAAGTCGCAAGTCGCAACTACTCGCAAGTCAAGAAATTTATTACTCAAGATTATGAGATGTCATGATATACAGTGGCGTCTGTATACCAGTACAAGTAATCATCTGGCAGTATGAACGAGCGGTGTACCTCCTTTCAACGAAATTGACAGACGGTGACCCATTTCCTGCTTTCCTGTGCGGTGTGTTAGCACGTAGCGTGCTGAATCGAGGTCCTGAGCGGAATCAAGGTGTCAAGTTCCAATGCCTTTCTGTTGTCGATTGTTTTACCATTGAACTTTGTGATATCAAGGGTGTTAACGGAAAGCAACAGAAGAATTTTCATTCAAGATAAGTTGTTATGTTTGTGATGTGAACTGTGTCGCCTTAACTATGTCAACGAGCCTTCCTGTGCTTTGCATCTCCTATACTGTTGAAATCTGTTGTTTTTGTTGTCTTATTCTATATAGACATATTATTAGGATTTAGTATTGATGCTAAGTATTGATGGTTGTATGATATAGGATGACTTCCCTCATATGATGTTATAAGGGTTCTTTGAAAAGGAATTGATGATACAAAGTTTATGAATAATATTTTTGGTATACATACTTAACTGTGTGAAATGGAAGGGTAATTGTCAGAGTTTCTTGAAACATAAACTTGCGACATTAATAATTATACTGATATAGATATACAGTTGACTGAGGTGATTGAATCACATGGATTTTGATAATAATCCTGCAGACTATAAGGCCTATGTTGGAGAGTGCATTGTTAATAGGTAGAGATGAAAAGGGATTGAGAGGTCCAAGACTTGGAGTATGGATCATGGACGATTTGTTGGTTAATGTGTCAGTATCCCTAAAGTTATTTGCTGAACATCACTTTAAGCTTCTTTGTAATTCAATAAGGGCTAAGGATTTGATTGATTTGTTACAGCACCTTCGTGTGTTTTTTGAAACAGTATATTGAGCTTGAGCCACGGACATGTTAGTTCAAAGTATATTCAAAAATAATCCACAAACGGTATTCCTGATGGAGCAGAAACAGGAATTAGGAAATGAGAATCAATTAAAAATCAAACAAAACAAAATGCTCTACAGGAAAGAGCCAATTTTCTACAGGGATATTGCCGAAAAGAAGGGATTAAGAGAAACAGTGTCGAGGACTAACAAAATGATCTAGATAAGTCAAACACGGAACTTACTAAATTGCAAGCGGCGTTAGAAGCTGCATTGGGCAAAGTTAAAGATTTGGAAAGATCAAGTGCGTTATAGAGATAGTGAAGTAAGTGATCTCAAGCAACAAACTTCAGGAAAACCAAGAGAGGTGTAGTAAATTGGAAGCTGAGACAACTGACCGTGATAGGTCGTAATACAAACACACTTCTTGATTTGTTGAATAAAGTAAATCTGGTATTGAAGAAGAGAATTATACTGTATTTCCGAATGAAGTTGAAGAACTAATGAATGATGAGGATAGTGAGAATGAAACACGACAACTAAGTGTAAATGAAGAAAAGGATGAGAAAGACAAATTAGAAGAGTTAACGACTGAGAGAGAGGAGATGATTAAAAATTGAGAGGATTGTTAACAGAGGAGAGAAGTAAAGTGTTGGACATTTGACATATTAAATAGGAAATTAAGTGAAGAAATTTCACAAAAAAATGTTGAAATTGCAGAAAGTACAAAAAGGGTACAGGGTCTACTCGATGGTTATTTTAAACCAGCGGAATATGGTCTTCTGTAAATGTGGACGATGCTAGACCAGAAGTTGTTTGCCAACAGGTTAAAAAGATCCAGCCCTATACAATCTGTGCTGATACGAAAAGTTAAATGTGATAGACAAATATCTTTTCGGGGAAAAATATAACTTTCGAAGATCTTTTGATTCTTCTTCCAATAGCAACATATCTTGGCGGCAGTGTAATAGAGAGAATGATAAGGTAACAGTCAGTCCTGAGAGATTTCAAGCTAAAAGCCCAAAAGAGTAAAACGAGTAACTGATTTTGGAGTTCTCAGAAGATGATAACAAGGGATAAAGTTATAAGTAGTGGTTCCAAGGATGAAAACCCATTATAGGCGTAACGATAAAGATTACTTATAGATCTGCAGATGATACTGTAAACAAGCAAGATATTGTCAAAGAAAAGAATGGAAAGAGAGTTTTTTGTAGGAGAGATGTTTTCTAAGATTAGAAAGTACCAAGGAAATTCATATGCCCCTTAATAATTTTCCTTCTCAGAGAGATAAGAGACAAGTTAATGTATCTCAACAGTTTAATTCTCAGAATTTTGGAAAATAATGGGACAGACAAATACAAGAAGAGTTTTCAATCGTGCAATAATTTTTCTGACAGATTTTTTGTGCGGAGTAGAAACGTTAATCATAACAAGTCTAACTGGGATTATAGACATATAATAGTCTCAAACAAGAGGAAATGATGATAAATATTTTGATCAAACGACGAATAAGTGCTATTATGCTAATTTTGCTCGACATGAGCCTAGAAGCATTGTTATTAAAAAGCACAAGTAGCAATGATAATGATGTCACCAAATACTACTGCTTGTTATGTTTCTGATTTTGAAAGAGCAGCACGTTGTTGTGAACTTAAACGAAGAGTCGAGATGACATCGTGGGGTGACCAGATTACCACACTGACCACAGTGCGGGGTAAATTGTTTGTTTAAACCTATCCGTTGTTCGTAGTAAATTTCACCATTCATTAAAATGGAATTTTCATTTGTATTTTTTGAACAGAGGCGACTTCTTGATATGGGTCAGCGCTCCTGTTTACGTTAACGGCTGTTTACGGTAGCGACAAGAATATAGGCCAAGATTGTGCCCGAGTGAGGTGTTTTCTCAAGCAGAAACATATCAGCGTGCTAACCATGATTCGACGTTTTACCCCTAGTGTTTATGAGATGTCGGCAAGACCTATGGAGATTTTTTTTTTTTTTGCGGTTGATTCTTTTTGTTTTGTTTGTTTATTAGGACAGTAGATGTTAATGTATTCTATTGCATAGATCATTATAGGTTGTTATATTATGATCATCATCTTTACGCATCATTTGATGTCTATTGTTTTTTTTATATGTATGACTGTTTTAATTATAAATTAGTTCATTTCGATGCTATTTTTATACTATTGTGTTTTGGATAATATGTAGTGTTGTTAGATGGTTAGTGACGTGTTATTTACTATTCATGAATGCAATGAGCAGATTTATATTTAACCTTACTGGTTACAAACTTATGCCTATTTTTTATACTCTGGTGTAGAACTTGAAGTTTTTTTTTTTTGGGGTATTGGTTTTACAGATGTGTTGGGTAGAATAGTTTTGTACATGATGAGTTTGCCAGCCCTATGCACATACTCATTAGTTGGAATGTTACAATAGTTATTTTTAATATATCAGATGGAGATAGATATAAATTATTAACTATATAACACTGTAGCTAAGCTGAACGTCATTGTCAGCCGAAAATATTTAAAAGTTTAAATTGAACTGTATAGAGAAAATTAACAGCGTTTTGCTGATATTGTTATTTGATTGAGGAATCTTGAGATCTGATTTAATCATTTGATTATCTTACATTACGTTGTTTTCATATATTTGTAAACTTGTATGTTGGTAATATAGTGTGTTTTTTCTATGTGTTTCTCTGTGACGTATTTTTTGAAAAAACTTACACGTGTTGTTTAGTGGTTGCTTAGATGCAGGAATTGTTATATGTCTCTCATTTTGCTAAAGCTAGTTTTTGTTAATTTGTTAATTATAGATTTGAATTAATTTAATTAAAATACTATTTTTATGTAACTTAGCATTACGAAATATTTTTGTACTGTATTTTTTGGAAAATATTTTTTTTCCCCCAGACATTGTAATTTTTTATTTTTGGTTTTGTGTGTGCTTAGCGTTTGACTATGTGCTATGTTTGATTTGTAGAATAATGTTAGTTCTTTAAAGAAGTTTTTGTTTGTTGGATGTTATGTTGTATTAGCGCTTGATTGTGCGTTGTTCGAACTTGGTTATAGCAATGCTATTACTTTTTTGTGTGGTGGCGATAATTTATTGTTGATTATGTATAACTTGTATAACTTGTTTAAATTACTGATTATGTTTTGTTTAGTTATAAACTATTTTTTGTAGTATTAGTATAGGAATACTTTGTTATTTTGTTTTGTGCTTTTCGATCGTGTTTGTATTTATTTTGAAATACGTTGTTGATCTAAATAGTTATTATATATATTTTTTATCAACGTTCTCTATATTCATACCTTTTGCTTTCTATCTGTCTTTGTTGATTATTCTTCATTCCATTCCTGTTTTTCTATTGTCTTTTCAGTATGGTTTCATATTTTGTTTACATTTCGTGCTTTATTTACGTTTCACTTCATTTTCCTTGTATACTTCTTCTTTCGCTTCTTAAAAACTTTCATTCTATGTATTGTAACTTTAATGGTATAACTTAATATAGTGTAGCTACTTGTGATATTTGTAATTATTTTACATATAACAAATTGTTTGAATGTAATATTATTGTTTTTTCTCATATTCTGATTTCATACTTACCTTTATTACGGATCATTTTTCGTTTGCTTGATCTTGTCTTTTCTTGTACTATCGGTTGTTTCCTATTTAGTTGTGCTGTATTCACTTATCTTGGTTTTGTAATGCATTATTTTTGGTATGCTTAATTGATTACATTGGATACTTCATTTTTACATTTCACTTAATGCTTATATTTTGTAGATGTCTTTATTTTGACTGAACTTAAGGTAATTCTTAGACACATATGTTAGAGATTCATTGTCCATTTTAATTTTTTGGGGATGTATTTGTCAAAAAATTGATAGAATCAATTTTTTTTCTCTGGGGGTGAGTGTGGTAAAATCTGCGAGGATAATTACTCATTTCTATGGATTTTAGTCATAAAAACAACAATAAATAAAACCAGCCCGATTGTGTCTGACCGTGAATTGCTCTCACACGCCCGCCACTGCCTTTTGTGCAGTGCGAAAAGCCTATAGCATATATAATATACAACGCGTTGCAGTTTCGGTTTCGCCAACGCTAGTACTTCCGATGTTTAACTTGTAAGATCTGCTGCATACACGGCCGCCTAACCGAGTTTGTTTATTCTAAAATTAACTAATTGGCGGATAGACACGCCGCACAACTGTACTATCTGAATTAAACGTAATATTTTGTTTTTAACAGGCAGTCTTAAACGTAAAATTTGTATTGCCCATGAAGTCTTACAATTTGGTAGTGATCAGTTTAACTCATACCCATACGATAGCTGAAAATATCAAATAAAAAACCCAACTTGTTAACCCGCCACGTCTAACACCCCGATTTGCCTGCCACACTCTGCCATTGCGTATATCTATCCACTCGGGGGCAAAACGCCATCGGAGGCAAACACACAGACAGTTTTGTCCCCACTCGTTGTAGAATTACTGGCGTCACTAAAACAAGTAGTATTTGAAATTCACATAGGCTAAGCGGGGAGAGGAGAAAGGAAGGAAATGGTCAAGTGGTCTTGTGGTAAAATATTATTTGACGAACGAACAGTGACAAAAATGATCAAAATCTTTATTAATAGGAACTGAACATAAAAACTTATATGATAAGATAGCTGAGACTCCCCTAAGCATGAATAGTGTTGTTTTAATTATATGATAGCCCCAGTATTAGTGAAGTGATGCGTGATGCCATATGATGATGGATGGCATCCGCATGTCTGGTTTTGTGTCGTGTGTAGATGTGTTCAGTCATATTTATTGTGGACGCCACAGTGACAAAATGGTTACGCAAATGTGTAGGCACATCAAACAGTCATTATCACAGCAACATTCAATACAGCAATAGACGGTAGACAGCATTACAATGATGAGTCAGATGCATGTTATATTTCATAGTGCTGTAAATGTAGTCAGGTGTGTGAAAAACTCCATCTTTTTCTATAACAGCCAGGAGATAACCAGATGTATGAGATCAGTTCACTCTCCTTAGTTTGACTTCAGCAAGACAGACACGTCTGCCGAAGTATAAATAATGTCCTCAAAAATATCCTCTAGATAATAAAGGTTTTCCAAACCTAGTTCATTTAACAAAGTAGCAAGTAATGGTCCTTGGTACATGCATCAACCGATGCAGTACAATGCAGCGACATGTGAGCTGGGAAAAAACATCTCGTGACGACGACTTTCGGAGACAGGCTATGAATCGAAATCGCTCACGACCCAAAATCGATAGAGTTAATGAAAAAGTCAATTTACCTTGCTTTCATGAAATACACAGAAATATCACGCCTCCCGACATGTGGGCAAACACTAGAGGTATTATCTCGAATAAACGAAATATCCATTAAGAGGACTACACATCCCTGACAGAACAAAAAATAGCGGAGATCCCCTCTTCAACGAGGCATCTCTTTCGCCATTCCAAATCGCTCACTCCACTAGTCGTGGGTGGAAACCGATCGACCAAACAACAAGACAAGTCATGCGCAGTCCAGCGCAAAATGACCACAGCTCAAAAGTTAACTGCATTCGATACTAACGCGAGAAGACAAATGCTTACCGAGAAAAGTGACTATAAATGACAAGCAGTTGTTGCCCTTGCGTTATAAAACAGATATTGAAATAAAACGATGTTGCGAGAATTTATCACGCAACATATCACCACCTCCTCCCGATAAAAAAAAAAAATGTGGAACATATTTTTTTTTCAATATCAAAGAGCAAGCGATAAGCGGCTCAAAACGCACGAATTATGCGCTGATAATTAATTAAATTGCCAAACAATAGGCTAATTATAGAGTGTCTGGTGAGGATATACCTCAACAGAAAAATAAATATGTCTCAAAAAATATTCACATCGGGGAGGTGTCACCAACACACATCACGTTAGCATGTAAACACAATATACGTATGCAAGTTACTATAATCATCATTAAACAGCATACTCTAATATTGTCTTTAAAAATGGATGTACAAATCTGATAGGCAAATTTAAATAGTACATTCTTTGACATGTAATGACATAAGTACATAGTAAAGTTAAACTACATGACGATCCAGGACATATGCTCTGGTATTCCGAGGGTAAGTACACAATCTAGAACTCGTCATGCTTGTTACTAGTAAGGTAAGTCCTCAGCTCAACAATGACATTCTGAGAAAGTACAAGCAATATAATGCTAATTAATAACTAATATGCTTCATAAGGTACAATACATTATTAATAATTGTGGCTGTTTAGTAAACTAACGGCCCTTATATTAACTACTCAGTCCTCCTCTATCATCTTAAAAAACGAACAGAAGAAGATGACAACAAAGCACGATAGTGTGTGTACATATAAAGTAAGTACAGATGTGCTAATCTATTGTAGAAATATAGGTGTGTTATGACTCTGTAATATATGGAAATATAGGACAGAAGTATTAGTTGGAGTCATGTGGGCATCTAGACAAAATGTCAGCCATCACATTATCCGCACCACGGATAGCTCGTACCGTGAAGTGAAAAGGTTGAAGAGCTATAGCATATCGAGTGGATCTCGAACTCTTCAAATTCTTAGTCTGAATAGCTGTAAGAGCTTTCTGATCAGTCTCTAGAATGAAATGTGCGCCCAGGAGGAATCTTTGTAGTTTTAGAATTGACCAAACCATCGCTAACAACTCACGGTCTAAAACCGAGTAGTTCCTCTCTGCCGCATTTAGTTTTCTAGAAATGTACATAACAGGATGCAGAGTATTTGCATATTCTTGCATCAGTGCTGCTCCAATCCCAGTGGATGAAGCATCACTCCGAAGAACAAAAGTCCTATCAAGAGTAGGTAATCTTAAGATGGGAGGAGAAGAAAAAATATTCTTGATTTGGTCTAGTGAAGATTGGCATTCTTCAGACCAACGGACCAGATTAGGCGAACCTTTCTTCAACAATGTTGAGAGAGGTGCCATGATCGAAGATAAATTTGGAATAAATCTCCCATAAAATTGAATTAAACCTAAGAGACTCCTAACTTGTTTCTTCGTTTTAGGAACAGAGATGTTCAGTATTTTGGAAGTATTGTGGTCTTCTGTCTTCAAGAGACCATGACCAACACGATGACCCAGGAAAGAGATTTCACCAAAACCAACAAAAGCTTTAGAAGGTTTTGCTGTCAAATTATTCTCACGTAGAGTGGACAGTAAGTCATATAACCCTAAATAGTGATCTTCCCAGGTATCACTGAAGAGACAGATGTCATCTAAGTATGCGATGACATCCGAACGATGTGACAGAATTCGACGCATCATGCGAACGAAAGTGGCAGGGGCGTTCATGATACCAAAAGGCATAACATTCCATTGAAATAGACCCCTAGGTGTAGAAAAAAGCAGTAAGAGGTTTGGCATGCTCTGCTAAAGGCACTTGCCAATAACCTTTAGACAAGTCAAGTTTAGTGAAGAATCTAGAATTAGAAAGTCTAATCAGTAGATCTTCTAACAAAGGCATCGGTTCAGCGTCGAACTTTGTGACCTGATTCAATTTGCGATAATCAACGCAAATTCGTATGTTCTTATCCTTCTTCCGGACAATAACCATGGAAGAAGAATATGGTGAAGTCGATGGTTCAATTATATTTAATTGAATCATTTCATCCAATCCCTTTTCCACTTGCGACTGAAAGTGTATAGGAATAGGATACGGCCTAACCCTAATTGGATTATTGTCGGTAAGAATTATGTCATGTTCTATGACATCTGTGTGTCCAGGAATGTCAGTGAGAACATCCTGAAATGTTTGTAACATCGACAAGTCTCGTCGATGTTCGTCACCAGAAAGATTAGGAGAAACAGAAACGTTTTTCCAAGATTCCGTGGAATGTAATGGAACCACTGGAAGGGGAAGGTTGACATCAGAGAAGGTAGCTTCCTCATCCTGAATGACAGACAGGGATGAATAATGACCGTGAGGTGCAGGAGCATCATCCGTTGCCTGGAAAATAGGCAGCAAATAGTCCGGACGTTCGTGAAATTCCGAAAGCATGTTTATGTGGAAAGTTTTATGCTTTCCATCAATATCGACCACATAGTCAACATCGGAAATCCGAGAGACTATTGCATACGGACCTTTCCATGCAATAAGAACTCTATTTTCCCTACTGGGGAGTAGGACGAATGCTTTGTCACCTGGACAAAGTTGTCGTAGACATCTATTCTTGTTAGCAAACTGCCTTGCCTTCTCTTTAGCAATTTCTGATGAAGCAGTTGCTAGCTTACATGCCTCAATGATCTTTTGTCTAAGAGCAATGACATACTCATATGAGGATTGAGTTTCATCGCTAATATCATCGGCAGTGATGAGATCGTGTAATAAAGACATAGGGCCGCGTGGACGACGCGCGCCAAAGACAAGTTCGAAGGGAGAAAATCCTGTGTGTGTTCATTAGGGACTTCTCTATAGGCAAAGAGAGCCGCGGGTAAAACCCTGTCCCAATCTTGAGGATGATCTTCAGTTATCTTTACCAAGCAAAGTCTTGAGCGTTCTATTCAGACAGACGCTCAACTAACCCATTAGACATAGGATGGTAGATACTACTGAGAGATCGTTCAATATGTAAGGTAGACATTACCTGTGACATAGTGTCAGATATATGAGGAGTGCCATGGTCTGACAATATTTCTCTGGGGAACCCCAAGCGAGAAAATATCAACCAAAGAGCATCTGCGATATCTGTAGTAGATATGCTCTTAAGAGGAATAGCCTCTGGCCAACGTGTGCACATATCGACACATGTAAGGATAAACTGATGTCCTCTGGCCGACTTGACCTTAAAAGGGCCAATAATATCTATGGCCATTTTCTGAAACGGCCGAATAGGAATGTCAGCAGCCTGGATAGGCGCAGCATGTCGTGGTCCTCTAGATTTGACCTCCCTGACATACCTTGCATGATCGGCAGTAAATACGAATGTCCTTATTGACAAAAGGCCAAAAGAAAGCCGCAAGGACTCTCGACTTCGTACGGGAAAAAACCCATATGTCCAGCACATTGCGAGTCATGAGCATGTTGTAATATTTGGACTCTCATGCTCTTGGGAACAAGAATTTGCGAATGTGCCGACGTAGTCGAATCTTGTACCATACGTACAAGTACGCCGTTTCTCATTGCAATCCAAGATTTTCTATTTGTATCCTGATTCGGATCACCTTTCTTCGCAAGAACGAAGAATTTTTTTAAAGAAGGATCTTCTTCTTGCAATTTTATGAAAGAGTCACGAGTGATTACTAAGTGACTATCTTGGCTATCAACTTCATTATCACTATTCAGTGAAGTTTCGGGTGTTTGTAGAGCTTGTGCTCTTGTAACTACTGCATTTGTAGCTTGCATGTTATTATCTTCCCAAGCAGCAATCTGCTGTGGGGTACACTCCCTAACTCCGTGAATACGACCAATAATAAGGTCCGCAATAGGATTAGGTAAGAGACAAGCATGCACATCTCCAGTAAAGAAAGGAGTGGCAATGCGAATTACAGCAGTAGGATATTTTTCTAGAGTGCCGCCAAATGTGTGACACATTTAATAACCCTTCCTGTAGCACAAGATGGATCTACAAGCGATTGTCTAACACCAATAGTGGTGCATCCGGAATCGAAAAGTAGTGAGACCGGAGTATCATTAACAAGACCCTTATGTAGAATTAAAGAACCCCTCCCGTCATGCGCAACAGCAGCAGGAAGAGCGGGAAGTGTGGGTGACCACAACTCAAAGTAGTTATGGTACCCGGTTCGAATAAAGTACTGCATTGGGGGCATTTGTTTGCTCTCTCAAAAAGTCAAAAGCAGAAACCAGTGACAGCGTCAAAGTTTTTATTATCAACAACATGATTACAGGCTCCCTCAGTTTCCTGTTGTACAGCATTAGCCTGCTGATATCTCTTTTTTTTTTGTGTTGAGATCTACCCCCGACTATTATTACCTCTGAAGTTATCAGAGTTATTATTATCTCTGCAGTTATTATTGTCTCTATTGTAATTGTTATCCTGGTTCGAATTCCAGTTTCCACGATTACTATCATGTTCACATTGATGCGAACATCTATTTGTTTGGTTCTGAGGTCTTCGGCAGGAATAACCTCTATTACCATATCCTCTTTTGAAATGCTTATAATTATTAGGGTGATAGTAACGAGTACTATCAGGTTGTCTCCAATTCTTCGAAGAAGAATCACCATGAAATTGATTTCCATGATTTTGACAGAAATTACCGCTACTCTTTCTATCAAAATTTTGTTGGGATCTACGAGCAAAAGTTTTGACCATACGGAGCTGCCGAAGCAACTGGTAAACCTTCTTTCACCTTAGAGTTACCCATGGTTATGTGTGGGTGCGCAGTTACGTATTGGCAACAGAAATCTTCCATTTCTTTTATTGTTTTAGGTTTACGTTCATGAAGGAAAGCAAGGAAAGACTCATTGACAGACGACATGACTTTGTCTCTAAGTATTAAGTCCATAAGTCCTTCATAAGTTTTTTTCCGTCTTAGATAGTTCAACCCATCGTGAGAAAGTAATGCGTATTCTTGCAATAAACTCGGAGAATTCAACTCCATTTTCAGGTAACATGTTTTTAAATTGTAGACGATAGCCGTCTTCGTTAAGCTGATATTTCTTTAACAAAGCGGCCCTGACAACCTCATAATTGTTCTTGTCAGGTTCATCCACCATATTTAATATACTTAGAGCTTTACCTGTCAGTATCCCTGATAACTGATATAAACATATTTTGCTTTGTCTATGTTATGAGCTGTACATGCTTGTTCAAATCTGTCCAGATAGAACATTATGTCATCACTGGAAGGACTAAATGTTGGTAACTTAATCTTAAAAGTATCATTATTAGCCTTACCAGAAGATGAACCCTTGTTTGAATCATTACCATTACTCATGCTTGTCAATTTCAATTTTTCCAACTCTAAAGCTAAGACCTTTTCTTCATGTTCCATTTTTGCTTTCTCTTTCCTCTCATCAGACTCTCTCTGTAATCTTCTTTCCTCAGCCTGAGCCTCTTTTTGAAGTCTTTCATTTTCAGCTTCTTTTTCAAGTCTTTTATTTTCAGCCTCTTTTTCAAGTCTTTTTATTTTCAGCCTCTTTTTCAAGTCTTTTATTCTCAGCCTCTTTTTCAAGTCTTTTATTCTCAGCCTCTTTTTCAAGTCTTTTATTCTCAGCTTCTAGCTGTAGCTGGAGTTTTCTTTCCTCAGCTTCTGATTCCCTTTTTTGTTTTTCCATTTCCATTTGGAATCTTTTTTCATCCACCTGCATCTGCAGTTTTTTTTGTTCAGCTTCCATATGCAGTTTCTTTTGTTCAGCTTCCATTGCTTTATCATATCGAGCAGTTGCAAATTCTTCTAACTTATCACCAGTCTTGCCAAGCAATTTACCCTGCTCAATAAAGTGCTCAAATGTAGACATGTTGTCTAACATATGAGTCCAAAACCTGAAATAATTAACTAATTTATTTCAAACCTAAGTGTAACAAGTCTTAATTAAGCACTTGTATATTCACATCACCTTATATTATCCCAGTCTCTGTGGGAAACAAGTCTCCAATCAAAGAACTTGTATATGAAATATCAGCACTCAATTCTTGATCATAAGTGCACTTCTCATTCAATAGTGCACGACACTATTCATCATTCATTTATCATCAGTGTAGTAGTAACAGTGCATTAGCATAGCCCATTAACTAATTACTATAACTGTAAACAACGACTATGTAAACACATGCAGAATGTAAACATTGAAAATGTAAACAATACAAACAATGTAAACAATAACAATGTAAACAATAACAAAGATCAGCAACAATACAAAAAACTTTCGCAGAAATCAACTAAAAATAAAGCAGAAATTAATGAAATATCACAAAAAATGTGACGATATCTGCGATAGAATTAAACAAAATACATGACACCACAGTGTATAAAAAAAAATGTTGTATGAAACTAAATTATAGACAAGAGTAGGCTAACAAATACAAACAAATCAAAACAAAACTAAAGAATGCGAAATAATAACGAAAACAATATTAAAACATGTCATCACAGCTAACATAAATAGCAACAGAAGTCGCTTAGCAAATTCCAGTATCGGAAATTTGCAAACCCTACAGAAAACGCTCACAATAGACGACCTCTATGACGTGGCATAATCTAACGGAGACACCACCCAACCGAGAACCCGCTGAAATATAAACATATAAATATACAAATAACATATAGACATATAACATATAGAATGAGATGATACACAGAAGACTCAGCAGAAGTATAAGGGCACAGTTTACATACAAACAGGCCACTTAACTTATAGGCTTCCAATCGTCGAACAGCAGAAAAAACGGATGTCAATCAACGTCCTAAAGAGCGAAGCTCCAACGATGATGGCACATCTGAACTGCTTCCACTGCTAACACGATGGTACAAGAGCTTCTGAATACTGTGTGTTGAGTTGTTTCGGCACTTGACCTTCTAATCCAAAAGTAAGTTGATGGAAATCGGTACTTGGCCTTCTTCAGAAAACAACCCGTTTCAACCGGCACTTGACCTTCACAAAAAACGACAGCACTGGAACCTTGACAGCAGCAACTTGCTTGACTTGCGTAAAAGATAACAGCAGTCCGAGTTATCCGGCAACATGTAACAACGCCGGGTACTGTCAAATTCTTGTTTCCGTCAAAAAGTTGAAATTTTGACTTTTACCGGGCAACGCCGAGTACTTTGAAAATTTTGAAGATGTGACTGTATTGAAGAATGTTAATTTCTTGAAGGATGCTGATGAATTCTTGTTGAAAATGAAGTGGGTAAGGGACCCCGTGTTTGCTAGTACCAGAATCAAACCAGCTTATGGCCACCAAATGATGCGTGATGCCATATGATGATGGATGGTATCCGCATGTCTGGTTTTGTGTAGTGTGTAGATGTGTTCAGTCAAAACAATGTTCATACAACAATAACAGGGCAATCCACATAGGACGTCAGTAAACTCACGACGTATAAAGTCAATGAGTCTTGAAACAGCCGTTGACGTTTTTCTTCATTATTTATTGTGGACGCCACAGTGACAAAATGGTTACGCAAATGTGTAGGCACATCAAACAGTCATTATCACAGCAACATTCAATACAGCAATAGATCTATAACAGCCAGGAGATAACCAGATGTATGAGATCAGTTCACTCTCCTTAGTTTGACTTCAGCAAGACAGACACGTCTGCCGAAGTATAAATAATGTCCTCAAAAATATCCTCTAGATAATAAAGGTTTTCCAAACCTAGTTCATTTAACAAAGTAGCAAGTAATGGTCCTTGGTACATGCATCAACCGATGCAGTACAATGCAGCGACATGTGAGCTGGGAAAAAACATCTCGTGACGACGACTTTCGAAGACAGGCTATGAATCGAAATCGCTCACGACCCAAAATCGATAGAGTTAATGAAAAAGTCAATTTACCTTGCTTTCATGAAATACACAGAAATATCACGCCTCCCGACATGTGGGAAAACACTAGAGGTATTATCTCGAATAAACGAAATATCCATTAAGAGGACTACACATCCCTGACAGAACAAAAAATAGCGGAGATCCCCTCTTCAACGAGGCATCTCTTTCGCCATTCCAAATCGCTCACTCCACTAGTCGTGGGCGGAAACCGATCGACCAAACAACAAGACAAGTCATGCGCAGTCCAGCGCAAAAATGACCACAGCTCAAACTTAACTGCATTCGATACCAACGCGAGAAGACAAATGCTTACCGAGAAAAGTGACTATAAATTCCAAGCAGTTGTTGCCCTTGCGTTATAAAACAGACATTAATAGCAGACGCGGTGTAGTTTGGAATTGTTTTTTTGTTTTTCAAAAACTGCATTTTGAAATCTGGTAGTCGCCAGCTTCTGATTGGCTAGTGGTACCCAATATTAGCAAGGGGCTTTCCTTATTCAATTGCCAGTTGTCAAAAATAACATACATTAAACATTTTGCTGAGATTCAGCTGTGGTAAATTTAAAGTAAAATAAATATTTCCCAGCCTGAGACCACTGCAGAGTGAAACTGCGGCCGTTGCTTTGCAAGGGTCAGCATCATTTGTTGTATATTTCTTGAATTGTGCGTTTTATTCCCTGTTACCGACTGGTGACAGGAAGCCAGCTGAAAAGTGAATACAGCCCTCAAGCCTCCATCCAGTCATTTTATACTATTATAAGAACACGGAGGAGCTTGAACGAGTGAAAGAGTCTGCATATTCAGGAGAGAATTTCCTTATAAATAACCCCAGGTGATGTGCCATACATCTGGGTACATCTGACACTATTGTAAAAGAGTAACACTCACTGAGTTTCCCAATGATATTCAGGAATTTTCAAGGGGGTATGATGACACA
Source organism: Oreohelix idahoensis (assembly GCA_024509875.1). NCBI lineage: Eukaryota > Metazoa > Mollusca > Gastropoda > Stylommatophora > Oreohelicidae > Oreohelix > Oreohelix idahoensis. Next base: position 139,026 of record JAMPIV010002538.1, read on the forward strand.
ACAGCCCCTCATACACAGTGACTCTCCCTTTATAGGATTACAGTAGTAGCTGTGAACTGTTCTTCAGTGAAAAATATATCTTGATTTTAGTTGTGTGGACAGAAAGTCCAGTTGTTTTTATTACCCTCTTTCTGTAAACTATGTTGTCCTTATTTTCAAGACCTTCCCAAAAGATATGACTGGTCAGGCGGATTAAATTATAAAGATTCAGTTCAAAAGTAAACTTAACACCTGTTTTATTAACTTTCTCATAGAAAAGTAAAGTGTTTGTGTGTTGTGTACTATCATCTCATTTCTCCCCTAGACAATAGGTACATCATACACCCTACACTAGAGCCAACAGAGAGATCGTGTGAGATCTAGGGAGGTAGCGTTAGGTTCCCTGTACACAATTCATCATCATCATTTATAGAATCAGGGACCTACATTTGCTTGACCTCGCACGGTTACTGCATGCACTTATTTCACTCTTTGTTAGGATACCATCATAACCACCCCAGCAAATCATCTTTATTTGCTACAGTGAGGTAAGATGTAACGAACAGTTTTAGTGTAAGGGGAAGTAAACTGGAGTATGTTAGGTAGTTGAAATAGATTTTGAGTTATAGCATTAGTTGCTTGTTTAGCTATCGAATTATTTAGAGAGTATCTCGTGATAGTTTCGAGAGACAGATTACAGACAGCGTGAAAAAGCGCAGATATAGTTTTAATTATTTCTGTATTGTTTCGAGTTGGGTGAGAGAGCTCGCTGCTAGCCCGCAGATGATTGGTTGACTGAGTTGTGTTGACCGTGAAAAAGTCTGGTGTCTGCTTTTGAGCGGGACGAGTGTGTTATCTAGGGAGAGTGTTCCGGGCGTTTTGACCGGGTAGGAAGACAGTGTTTTTGGGAAGTGTGAAATGCCTGTACAGTGCTGAATTTAAAATGTCGACGGATTTTTCGCTGTGTGGGTTACAGCGTTAGTATGAAAACTGCAGTTTTTGATGATTGTGGAAATGTTTATAACTGCAGTGTGCAGTCTTTAAAGGCCATTATCTCCTGTGTGAGGAGTCCTGAGGTTAATAAGAGTACTTTAGGCCATGAATCATGATAGCTCCTGTGAGAGGATTGTTATTGAGGATTCTTTATAGCGCTGAGTTTAATAAGAGTACTTTAGGCCATGAATCATGATAGCTCCTGTGAGAGGATTGTTATTGAGGATTCTTTATAGAGATGAGTTTAATAAGAGTACTTTAGGCCATGAATCATGATAGCTCCTGTGAGAGGATTGTTATTGAGGATTCTTTATAGCGCTGAGTTAAATAAGAGTACTTTAGGCCATGAATCATGATAGCTCCTGTGAGAGGATTGTTATTGAGGATTCTTTATAGCGCTGAGTTTAATAAGAGTACTTTAGGCCATGAATCATGATAGCTCCTGTGAGAGGATTGTTATTGAGGATTCTTTATAGCGCTGAGTTTAATAAGAGTATTTGAGGCAATGAATCATGATAGCTCCTGTGAGAGGATTGTTATTGAGGATTCTTTATAGCGCTGAGTTTAATAAGAGTACTTTAGGCCATGAATCATGATAGCTCCTGTGAGAGGATTGTTATTGAGGATTCTTTTAGAACGCTGAGTTTAATATGAGTACTCTTAGGCCATGTATTATGATATCATTGTAGCTGCCGAGTGCGCAGTTCTTATGTGGTAATTTATATCTTGTGTTGTGCTGTGAACGGTATTCTATGTGTATTTCATCAATGTGTTGTGACGTGAATAACCCCATATGAAATGTCACCAGTCGTTTACAACCATCTATGACTCTTGTGTACGTACCTGTGGTGTAAACGACTAAACCAACATACGCACTTAATATTACAAGTGTGACAGGGAACTTAACACGTATTTAGAAATAGCCCGGAGTGGGCGTGGTCTATCTGTATTCGAGAACCCGATCATCGCTTACCAGTAGACTTCTACAGTGTTTGCCTGTGTGGTGGATATATAGGTATCACCTGTAGACATTACCAGATCCACAACACAACAGTAACGTTAGCAGATAATCAATAGACACCCTTACCGTATTCACCAAACAATACGTTATCAGTGCTGCCATTTCAGTCATTGGCCATGACGATTTTTTTTCAGTTTTTTTTTTTTTTTTTTTTTTTTTTTTTTTTTTTTCCACCTACATTCACGGGGTGTAACAGACCTGTGCGGTCCCTTTTATTCATTTCATGAGAGAAACCAGAATAGAACCATTAAATAATATTATTAATTGGACCAGAACTATTACCAGATTTCAATTATATCAATCTCATCAGCCAGCTGTGGCAAAATATATTGTCAGCAACATTTGTGTATTTTTACATAGTGTCTCAGCAACCAGAGGCTAGACAACCCAGAATATATATGTATTATTCATCCTCTGTCGGCGATCACCATGTATGAACTTTACTCCAACCAACTGAAGGCAGAGATACCGTATTTTATCCAGGAAAAATTAAATCACCAGCTCCAGTGACTCCGAGCAATTTGCTGTCCGCAACTACGGCGAGTCTGGGGCTGAATTTGGCAAAACTTAATATGACACTGAGTAGTCTTATTGCTTATTAGTGTTTATTTCCACGGAATGCCTGCTACAACTATTGGGTAAGCGAATATGAAATGTGGCCACAAGTATGAAGGATTGAATGAACTGTGTAAGAGAGTAATATAATTTTCTGTTGTTAACCCTATCACACAAATCTTTTCTTTTGTTCTCATTAACCTGAGTATTTACGGGATAGATTAATTAGGAACTTGTTCTTTGCTTCTTTAATGACTATTCCATAAACTTATTGTTAACTTTTGATCTTTAGGGTTAATTAACCTCTCTTGGGATCTTCTTTTTTCTTTTGCTTTACCAGAGGGGAAAACCTATTTAATTAATTTTCATTTTGTCTGTAAACCATGATCTATTGATGTTATATGATTTATGTTGTAAAGTTCTAGTGTTAAATAAACTTTCTAAACCTTAAGTTATTGTGCTGTTCACCCGTGTCCATATATGTTATCCATTGTTTGTTTTCACGTTTGTGCGTATTTACCACAGAATTGTGTGCATGTGGGTGCAGAGTAACTTGGTATTTTGTACAAGGAGAGAAAGTGCGTCTGATTTAATTTAGTCCTCCAGATAGGCTGGAATTAGAGAAATTACTCAACCCAGAGGATGCCCTTTCACTTACACGACCACCTCGTGAGAAAAAAACTATTTCTTTCACCTTACTCTCAAATAGTTAATCACTATCACCTCTGCTCAGGACAGGACTATAAACATCTATTACCTATCTGATAAAATCTACGACGTAATGGTCGCTTGCCGCGAGACTGAACTCTAAGTCTGAGTCTAGATAAATGTTCTAAAGTCTGATATTGAATCTGGTTTTCATCTAGATGGAGTCTGTTTTGTGAATTTGTCTTGTGAGTTAAGGAATAAAAATAATTTTTCCCTTAGACAAACGATCTTAGTTTCTGGGTGTATGACCCCACACACACATATAGCACTGTTTTTTTTTCCACAGCATCATAGAGTTACGTGCAATTTGTTATGATAGTAATCTTTGTCAGTGTTGCGCATATATTCTTTTGTGTGTCGCACAGATTACGCATTCAAATGAAAAATGTATTTATTTGTCTGATAAAAATATGTTTATCTTTGAATTCACGATTTTCAGTCTAGAGGGACAGAACTCAGATTAGGCGATGTGTATTCATTTTGTGAGTTATCGGTTCTTCTATCTTTGCTGAATATCGAATGGCGTAGAAATCTAGGTTTATAGCGATCTATTCTTTATTTGGTTAGAAATAGATTGTTCTTGCTTTCAGAATATCTATGACCGATTATCTTTGTGTAGTTCTTGTCTAGGTAGGACGAATATGTCTTTTATCTTAATATCTTTGTATGTCTAAGTCGAACTATATCTTTGGTGTCGAACTTGGGGTCATAGGTTGTTCGGCGGATGTGTCGCTAAAAAGGGAGGTGAGAAGGTTCTGCCCTGTTGGACCGAGATGAAGGCGCTCTAAAGATTTGTCTTGAGCTCTGTGATTCCTTTTGGGGAAAGGAGATTGTTTATCTCTATGATTGTATTATCAGAGATTCTTCCCCAGTGTTGATTCTTAAAAAAAGGGAATGGCGTGCGTTATTCGCGTTATTGGCTGTTGAGTTTTTCCTGAGAAATAAGGTAAAACAGACATATTGAACCTTTCGTCATATTCAGCTAGGTCGACATGCTATCGTCTGCACAGGCGTTTGATTAGCGATGTTAAGACGACATATTTGCTTGCAGTCATATATATATATATATATACATTTTATGTCGCAACATGATTGAACAGGATATGCAGAGTCTAATTTACATATATTTATGAAAGGAACAGAGCCTATGATCATGCTTCGTCATTATCTTTGTTGTGAGCGAAAGTCAAAGATGCAGCCATCTTTGGACTCCAAGTTTCAATCTTATAAAATCATCGATCGAGAACAGGAATGTCCTTAATATCAGACGATGATATCGAGATCTGCATACTATTATATGAAAAACCCACTACTGGTGGTTTGACATTGTATTCGTAAATTCATTTACTGAATTTTCACCCTGAAAGACTTAGACGAGGTTCTTACAGGGAACCATGAGTAAACATTGGTTCTTAACTGACGCGATTTGTCAGTAAGGCCTGAGATTATACATATGTGCTGAAATACTGAGTGCTTGTCTACGGACATTACATTGAACTGTTATACAACATGAATGCCCAGGTGATAGTGTATTGCATTGATCAATATTATGATGATTTATGCCAACCTGTCTGATGTTTCCTGTGCCTGTGTCGTCGAAATGTGTGTCCATTAAATGCAAGAAAACGTAAAAACAGTAGTTCGTCTTACACTTCATGCCACGAGTGATGAGTGAGATTGCAATATTGTCAACTCTCAGAACACATTTTCCAGCATTCGCGGTACTGTATGTATCCTCACTCCAAAACAATACCCACTGCTTAGGTCGAGTTGACCTGTGTTTGTCTTCACTGTGACAACACCCCTTCGAATACGATTGTAACCATACAACTAACATGGTGACCGAAGGTTAGTCTCTGTCAACACTGATCTTTACCAAGTGGCAAAGAGAGCTTTATCAACTACTGTGGCAAGTATCCAACTCGTGGTCCTTATCAGTCAGATTGATATATGAGATATATGGTAAATTTGTTCAAGACCGTTAGTACATACTAAACTGAACGTTTAAACAATCACTAGGGTTTTTTTAAGAAGCAGCAGGCTAGGAGCTTAAGCTAAGGACCGCATTCTGACTTCACGTCAAAGTTAATAACGTCCCTTACTCTTAACTGACTTCAACTGGGCGAGGTTTGGTGGATTTTTTTTATACGAATTTTTTTTTCTCCTTCATTTTTATAATACATTTTTTTTCCCCCGTTAGTAATAGTACTTTTTCCATTATTAGCCTTATCTACCATTTATTTGGCTTAGTCGTCTGTATTAGGAGTCTTAGTGCCAGAAAATGACAGCGATAGATTAGATAACTGAAACGGGACAGGAGGTATCTCAGTTAAATAATAAATAATTCCTTGTTTTTAGTTTTTCTCGTAAGTTGGTTAAGGATAGAGTCTTTCTCTCCTTCTTTTCTTCTTTCCTCGGGTTAACGGCATTCAGTTATTTGACATGGCTGATTGGTGCTAAACTTAGAGCAATGATAAGAGAGGAAGCAAAGGAAACAGGATTGCGAGGAGAAGAAGTGACCAAGTTTGTCCACGAAGAAGCTAGGGAGAAGGAAGATAGCGCGGAGAAGAAGGAAGGCACAAGATAGAGTGGAGAAGGAAAAGAAGCTGGAAAAGCGTCAAACTCAATTGGAGCAGAAGAAAATTGAGGGCAGAGATGGAAGCTCGAAGGGCAAACGAAAGGGAGAAGGAGAGACAAACATGACGAAAGAGAGAAGGAGAGGACAGCATGAATTGACGCTTAAGGCCCTAGAGGTCCAAGGTCGCAGTGCTGTCTTCCTTTATCAATGGAGAGTCTCCAACTCAGTTACAGTTAACTGATCAATCCAGTACCCAATCTCCTCAACTCATAGCTAGGTCTTTCGCGCTGGAATCTTTCCCAAGCCCTAATGAGAAAATTGACTCGTTTATAGAGAAATTTGAGAGAATGGCGACACTGTATGGGTTAGAGAGTTTATGATGGTGCCTAAAGCGTTTGCAGGCTTTGAAAGGTAGTGTTTATGACGTCTACGTAAAACTGGGAAGCAGCCATCAAGACAACTACGACATGTTAAAAAAGTGTTAACTGGAAATGAACGCTCGCAAATTTTTGCACCTGTTAAGAAACAGCAGGAAGGAAAGCACTGATACATTTCCCCAGTTCTCTTCACGCTTGACGGGCTATTTGACAAAGTGCATTGAACTTTCCGAGCTCCCTCTCAAATTTTTGAAGGCGTTCTGGAATTTCGTTTTACAGAACAAATAAAAACAAATTTGTCAACGAAAACCCATAGATTTCTGGCTAAACAATGCGCAGTAAAGCTGGATGACATTATCAGTAAGTCTGAACGTCACGTAAATGGTTTGGCCGAGCTTTCTAGCAGAAAAACGCAAGCCGACCGATGGAACCTTCTCGGACAAATAATCTAGAGCCGTCTTCCTAATCTTCCCTATCACCATAATCAACGAGAAACTTTACCTCAGAACCCTCCCCCCAGGTAAAATCGAAATTCTACAAAACCAGATGACTACCCCACCAACAAAAAACTCTTATCAGCCTGACCGGCGTACATGGCAGAGTCGCCAAAAGGGTCAGGCCAAGAGAAAGACCCCTGCTCAAGAGGCATCTGATCAGAGCAAGCACACCGGGACGAATATAGTCGGTTGCTTGTTAACAGACTCGCAACGGAGAATTAGTGTCAGAGATTCTCAACCTGAGGTTGAGAGGCCCTAAAACGCGAGAAACTGTTATTGTGGAACGGGACTTCAACATCTTGTCTTTTTGACACAGGATTATCTTTTGATTGTATTGTCACAAGGCATTTGGTCCAAACATGGTCAAGAGACCCGAAGACACCGTTCAAAATTATGTGGAGTTTCTAAGAGTGATGCATCCATGACGTTTCAAAATCGCATTGGTGGAGATTACACTCTTATTTTGTCAGAGGTGTTATCAAAGCGGCTATTATGGATGATCCTATGTGCCCATTCATACTTGGATGTAGATATGTGTTTGTTGGGAGACCGAAAAAGCGATTGTGGCTGCAGTAACCACAATAAGGCAAACCAAGAAGAAGCGAGAGCCTGCGCCAAATTTGTTACCTAAGGAACTAAAAGAGGCGCAGCAAAAGGAACCTACCTTGGAAACGCTGCTTTAGGAAACTGCCCATGGCCAAGGACCCCAGACACAACGGAGACATCTTTATCGTAGAACGGGCAACTCTGATCAAGGGCATAATCAGCTCCCAATAGGGCGCCAGTACAGAGACCAAATCTTAGAAATAAGACACTCTCTTCCCTTTAGCGGACATATGGGACAAAACGCAAACTATTCAGCGAATATTGACTCACTATTGGTGGTCCAGGAGATGAACACAATGATAATTATCAGATACGTGAAATCCTGCGCCAAGTGCCAATGGGGTGGCACCACAAGCCTTGGACACCCCCAGCTCCCATGGGTGAAATGCCAATAGTGGGGACTCACATTTGAAACGGGTTGTGGTCCGACATTGTATGACCATTAGAAAGGACTAAAAGAAGGAACAGGTTTATCCTGACCTTACTCGACACATGCACTATGTGGCTGAAGCTATACCGCTAAAGCATGTCGCAGAAGCTCTAGTGCAGATATTTTACATGGTTGGATTCTCTCAACAAGTTTTGACGGATAATGGATTCCAGTTCCGTAGCCTGTTAATGGAGGAGATCTTTAAGATCTTGAGGGCCAAACACATCCACACCAGCCCGTACCATCTGGCTGGAATAGGGCTCGTGGGAACGCTTAAACGGCAGCCTCACCATGATGTTACGTAAGCTGGGACAAGAGAAACCTGAAGATTGGGACCTATTCATTCATGCAGCCCTTATTCGCCTACAGGGAAGTTCCCCCAAGCCTCTACAGGTTTACCACCAGCTACTCTTTTATTCGGCAGACCTATTAAGGGGCTGCTAGAAGCCTTACTCCGGTCACTGACAAATCAGAAGGCCGACGAGACTGTCCTCTCAGCCAGCAAAAATGTATCGGAACTTAAGGAAAGGTTACAACTAGGATGGGATCTAGCAACAACCAACCTTAAGGGAAACCCCGCACAAAGCACGCTAAACGATATAATAAAGCGGCTAAAAGAGAGAGAACTCCAACCAGGGGAGAAGGTTTTGTTGTTACTGCCAACGGAAGCAAACAAACTACGCATCGGATGGCAAGGGCCGATTACCGTCCTTAAAAAGATCTCAAGAACGAACTACTAAGATCTCTACTAAAAGGAAAGGAGAAGGTCTACCCACGTAAATCTGTTAAAGAAATACTTGGAAAGACCAGTGCCATCCTCCAAACATCTCCTGGCGGTAGCCATAGCAAAACGAAGATGACGAGATATGGCGGCCAAATTTTAATTCGCGTAACTCTTATATGATAAAGGGGTTCTAAATCCACACTAAAAGAAAAACTCTTCCACTGAAATTCTCTCTGGTCATTTCACACTGAAGACCAGACCTGAACTGATTCAACGCACAAATTGTTGCGCTATCTTCCTATCTGTCACGTGAAAACGTGAAACTGATGTTCGATTCTACTTGAATAAATTCTACCTAATCTCACGGACTCTCTTGTACCTGTTGCCCTTTCTAATAACTCTTTTATTTCCCAATGTACCGTTAGTCATAATTATTTCCATTTATTCCACTCTGTCTATATTTTTAACCCCTTTGTAAAACCCGATTACCACTATCATGCATTAGTCGATTGAAATGAACAAGTCCTCACTCGATTTGATTTGATTTTTTTGTCTTGCATTGAAATCTCGTTTACGCCAAAAACTCGGAGAATGTTCTCTATGTGTGGAAAAAAATGTAGTCACTACACGATATGCAAAAGAGCCCATTAGAGTATTGTTTTAATCAGTTCCTTATTTTCTGCCGGCTCTGCCTTTTTTGTTAACCTGTTACTGTGATGTATAAGAGAATATTTGATAGCCCGTGCGATCTCGATAAAAAGAAGTTTAAGAAAAATCGCATGTGAATAAAAAAACTATATCATAGGTAAAGTTGCGGAAAGAAAGAGAACGAAAAAAAAACGCACAAACATATAAAAAATAATAGACAAAGTAATTATGACACACAAAAGAACATTAGTTAGAGGACAAAATGAAAGGAAATAGAAGACATGGAAACAAAGCATAATACAAGAGACGAAGTGATGTAATTTTTTAAACCATGTAAGAGCTCTGGACTCACCTTGGAATCCATACTGACAGCCTTTAGCAGGATATAAACTTCAAGCCAGACTGGCTGCCACCTTTGCAATCGACTTGTGTCGGCAAAATTGTCCGACCCATTTGACAGCCAGTAACCCGGAATAGCCGTTGGAGTATCTTAAAAAGTATCTTCGCTTGTGGATAATTGTTCACCTGCCGGAAGCTTGAGTCATCGTTAGCCACCAGATAGAGGCGCATCCCTTAAAAGACCTCAGCTATATTCGTTGTAAGTCTTTGCCAGCAGTGGTTTCTAGCGTCATGCTAATCGGATTTACTAGTAGTGCTGGGATATTCACACTAGTGTTGTCTCCTTCACCCGTGCATTGGAAAGTGGATGCGCGCTTGAATTATTTTAATTACTGGTTCTTCTTCTTCTTCTTCCTCGTTCATCCTGAAAAGGACGTTGGTTGCGTTGTGTCTGTTTACAGCGAAGCTGCGATATCTGCACCTTTCGGCCGACACATCCGACTTCAGCATAGCATTTTTTGGGACCGGGTTTGCCTTCCCTCTTCGATCCCTCTCTCAGCCAGACTGCAGGGATGCAGCCTGTTTCCAGGACCACCACTTGAAGGTGGAGTAGGGTCTTGATCAGCTCTGGTTCGCTGACCCTGATGCATGCAAGCAGTCAACAATGGATCGCTGACTGCATTCTCTTTTGCTGCGTCTTTGGGTCCCAATTACTGGTTCCATGGGGAGCTTATATCCACATCATTTGGATATCAAGATTCAGAGGAACTGCGTTAGGTTATTCTGGTTGCGGATTACTTACATACCAGGATTATTGTGCTCAAGACTGGAGAGGCTGTTTTCATCACCGAAAACTGGGGGCCCCCTGTTTGCTAGATAACCTGATTTGTGAGAAAGTCTCTAGGTGGTGTGTGTATGTGTGAGACAGAGGCATTGACTAGTTTTGATTGCCAGAGGAGGTGTGTTAGTTTGTTGTTCTGTGATTGGTGATTTCTTAGCCTTCAGAGTTAATGAAGGCCTGGATTTTTTCTCTTTGATGTTTTTTTTTTTTTTAACTTCAATAAACATATACATATCTCTTGTGGTCAGAATCTCCTCTATTATAACTGTCATTTGATGTTGTGCCGTATGTCCTTACTGTAGTAGATTAGTCTATTTGAACATTAGAGGACGGGTGAGAGATTCACATCATTAAAATCTGTCGGAGTATGGTGGAGAAGTAGCCTCACTACTCCCCGGAAGTCATATCTCTCCCCATAATTTCATTAGCGACTCTGTTCTCTCGATATCTCATTACATCATTAATAGTATGTCTACCCTCAGACATTTTCTATTTATCCGTAACTTACGATACCCCACGATACCACGACGGACGTGTTGCGGCACCAGATTTGACCAGTGAGGAGAGTGAACCAGTCCATAACCTGCAAAGAACAAGCATCGGCTGGAGCAGACAACCAAAACCAACATATTACTGGCAGCTAAATACCCATTCAAAGCTGCCAAGTGAACTCATTAATAAAGAACTGTTCAAATCAGACCATCACCTGTGAGGAAATTTTAAAGACTCTATCTAAATTCACCCCACCTCATATTTATTTTACACCCGTTAGTGATAATTGATTATTAAATTTGTTATCTGTAAAAATACAAATGTACAGTTGATTTAGTCATTTTAAGTGAACTACACCCGTATGACTCAATAAATAAATTAACAAACAACACACAAAGGTATGATCAGGCACTCAGTGGGAAAATAAAGAAGTAGAAGACCAGACAACAGAAAAACAACAGAAGTGATGTGCTTACCGGGATCGAACCAGGACCTTCTGAACAGCACCCACCGCCTAGCCACGGGAGCGAATCGTCATTGTCCACTCTGCCCGTATGACTCAGTCATTTTAAATATTTATAACAGAGCTATTTAAGTAATATTTTGCTGAGTTAAATCAGTTGGGGGCTCATCAGAACGAACTAAAATCTTAACTCATAAAAGGTCAAGAAAGATAAAAAGTTGACAAGGCCTGGATCCTATCAGCCGTAATATTTGATTTCTTTAAATTCATATGAGGCTCTCTTGAATTGAAGTACTATTTGTCAATTGACATCTGTGCCTAGATTAATCTTGAATGAAAGGTGGACACATGTGAAAACCCTCAGTAGAAACTCTGAATTGTTGCCACTGTTGGACCATCAATGCAGAGCAAGGGGAGTAAATCACGTGACACACAGCTGTGGATATTATGATAAATAACGAAATACTCGCGGGAGGGAAGCGAGATATGGTTTCTTAGAAGAACAGTAACAATTCATTGACAGCCTAGATAACAAACGAAGGAAGTTTGAGCGGTGTGCATGAATGTTGTTACTTTATGGTGAAATTTGGAATAATTGAGGGATGCAGCGTGCGTGATGGAAACAGAAAAAAGCAAGTACAGGATTCGTAGAAACGCTTGAAAATAAGAAAAACAATCAGTAAATAGATCAGAATATACACTAAGACACACTAATATAACCAACATATCCATGCACATGGTTAATGATTGAAAGTGACGCGTTGCGTGCAAGCGTACCAAAAACTTAATTAAAACAAAAATAAATACAACTCACTTAAAAATATTCACAATCTATCTTGCTCACCACAACGTGCAGCTATCACTAAAAATCGGTGATCACCAGTCTATAAAGAGCGTTGTGTTACAAAACATTCCATATTGATTCACAAAATCACGTGATGACTACCACTATTTTAATTGGCGGGTCGGGAGAAGGTATGAAGCAGTGTAAATGTCTTCGGATAATACTTTATATTGATCCTTGTGGAGATAGAATAATTAAATGTCTTCAGATAATACTTGATATTGATCCTTGTGGAGATAGAATAATTAAATGTCTTCAGATAATACTTGATATTGATCCTTGTGGAGATAGAATAATTAAATGTCTTCAGATAATACTTGATATTGATCCTTGTGGAGATAGAATAATTAAATGTCTTCAGATAATACTTGATATTGATCCTTGTGGAGATAGAATAATTAAATGTCTTCAGATAATACTTGATATTGATCCTTGCGGAGATAGAATAATTAAAAGCTAACAAACGTTTAAATCAAAATTGTTTTTCTTCTGGAAAATATGTTCTCTTATAAGAGAGAAGTGTAAGAATATTTTTGTAGGATGATAAAGTAGCTTAAATGACGTCAATGTATCTTATTCTTTTTCGTTCACCTTCAGACCTCAACATTTATGACTCTAATAAAGGCAGTAATAAACTCAAGGTTCCCGACATCTCCAAACAGTTTTTCGTTGACAGAAGTGGGTTGTTGCCATATGCTACTCCGTTCATTTCTGTAGGTTGGTCATGGCTGCAGCAGGTGTTCGTCTGTCATCGGGCTGGTACCGCAGGTGCAGAGATCTGTTGTACCAATTTTGTGTTTGTGGTATAGATGGTATCTCAATCTGTTGTGTCCAGTGCGTAGCCGAAAAATGATGACCTGTTCTTTCCTGGATAGCTGATGATATGCATCATTTGTCAAATGGCCCGGGTGCTCTCTTTCCCATTTGGACTTGAATGTCGCCTTTATAGTAGTCTTTGCCGTTGCGTAAGTTGTCTCTATATCACTTTTTTGTAAGGCACCTCCTTCCTTAGCAAGTTTGTCTGCTACTCCTCATTTCCTGGTATGTTGCAATGGGCTGGTATCCACTGGATAGTGCACTTGTTGAAGCATTTGGCCAGTCTTTCAAGTGTGGCAGTTGAGGAACGAGTTACAGTCAAAGGGAAGGAATAAAGAGAATTATGAATGGGACGGTTCAGATAGGGTATAAAAAGGAGATGCGCGACGCTTTTCTCAGCAGGCAGTCGAGAAACGTGAGCCAGAGAGGGAAGCCGCATATACGCGGCAGCCATGTTAATGGCAGTATTCAAGTAGTTTATGTGATAAATATTTCATGGACAAGAAATACTTTGGGTAATGATTAACCCGAAATATTGAATAGTGGGAATTCTTGTCCAGAAGGAGAAACGGTGTGAGTTAGTTATTATTCAGAAAGGAAAAGGTACGTAGAGTGTTTTACAATACATATAGACAGTAGTCATATTCTTCAGTGAGGCAAGGGAAATCAACATCCCCGGAGAGGTCCGGTCTACCAATAGATAACCTGAACACTGAGAACATAGATAACAATAGACAAAGAAACTATAAGGAAGAAAAAGCGGAGATAGAGACTATAGCACCTGCATGATCACTGATGGTTAAAAGGTCAGAAGGTGTGGATTCGATACTGGGCGAGAGAGAGTGGTGAAAGAATGAACTTACATTGTATATTCTATGATGGACCAAATGGGGAGGTCAGAGCAGACAGCAATGATCCTTTCATATGTAAATAAACACTTCAAATTACCATGGCGTTATCGCATCACGTGCTGTGTGTGTGTGACTGTGTGGTATACAGCATAGTATAGCTAACCACAGAGGTAATCGAACCTGGACAGACATTGCCATATATGATTCATAATACAACCATAGCCTGCCACACAAGGGAGATTATCAGATCTTTTAATCCTTTAGCTTGGTGGCTCTTCAGCACTGATATTACTGAGAGGGCATCTATAAAGATTACTATCTGTTTTTCTGCCTGTGCTTTGCATTCAATAAGAGTTTCCGCTGCCTGTTTCAGGGCTTCTGCTTCAGCACTGAAGTTATTGCAGTATTTGCCAGTGTCAATTGCCATAGAGTGGATTATATTCTGTAATTTTATGAGGATGCCGGCACCCCCATTTTCAACTGCATTTTTTGCTAAACCATCAGTATATGCATGTGTTAAAAGCTTTGCTGGGAACTTTTGGTCAATATACTTGGTTGCTATACATTTTCTTTGTGTTTTTGTATGTTTTCCCTTACTTTCAATGCCTGGAATATCAGATTGTAACTCAGGAAAGCATCTTATTTTCTACAGTGGGATAGTTGTGCTTGTTGGTATTTTCTTTGCAACTGAGCTTGCTAGCATGGTATTTTTGCTAATTTTTTCTTTTGCTTGAGCCACAAAGTTTGTTCAGTTCGCTTGAGCCTGCCTCTTCCTAGCCTATTCATTCTTCTTAACATGGGGTGTCTTTCGAGTCTTAAATTTTTCAGCTTGTTGTAGGACCCTGCTGTCACGTCTATCCTCCATTAACTGTAGCCCTATAATGTTTTCCATATGGTTGATTTTCGTGGACTTTAGGGCCCCTGTTATAATACGTGCTGCTTGGTTTTAGCGTCTGTTTACTCTGTCAAAATTTGACTTTGCTGTCGTCGACCAAGCTGTGATGCCGTATTCCATAGCAAGTCTGATTCTGATTGTATACAGCTTTTTGAGGATATTCTCATCAGCACCCTATGTGGTACCAGCTAACTTTCTCATGATGAACATGCGAAGTTTTGCCCTTAGCTGTATTTTGTTTATCTATGATTTCCATGTCATTCGGCGGTCTAGTGTGATTCATAAGTATGTTGGTGTTTTATCTTCTCGTACTGCCTGCCCATTTAGTTGTAGCTTTGCTTTCTGTGGTTTATTTGATAAGGTAAAAATAGTGTGTGTTGTTTTTTGTTCATTGATTTTGAGCAACCACTTTCTGGTCCAACTTTTAAAGTCTAGCAGTGAATCCTGCGTGCGCACTCTTGCTGTGGTGATGTATTCTTCTGAAGTCCTCATGGCCAGGTCATCAGCATAGAGGGAGTTGTGGACATTCTTGTGGATGTTTTCTGTTATATCATTTATATATATAAGGAAAAGTGTTGGGGAAAGGACCCCACCCTGTGGGACTCCATGTTCCATTGTAGTCTTTTTGTTCAACTGTCCGTGCACCTGCACTCTAGCTGTTCTGTTTGTTAGGTAGTGACTAATCCAGTTATAAATTTTTCCACAGACTCCATATTTAAGCATTTTAACTCTTAGCCCATCTTTCTAAACTTTATCAAATGCTTTCTTAATGTCTACACAGACTGCTAATGTGTGCTTTCCTTCTTCGAAAGCACCTTCGGTTTCCTGTACAATGTAGGTGACTTGGTCCTATGTAGACCTATGTTGCCTGAAGCCTGCCTGTTGGTGCAGTAGAATTTGTTTTTCTTCGGGGTGCCAACTTAATCTGGTTTTGATCATTCTCTCTATAAGCTTTCCCGTGCATCTTAGAAGGCTGATGGGTCTGTAGCTGTTTGGGGCCTTTCGGTCTTTGTCCTTTTTAAGGATTGGAACTAGTACTACTTCTTTCCAGGCCTATGGTACAATTCCACGCTTCCAGGGAAGAGAAGGCTAGAGAAGGGCTTTCTTGGCATTAGGCCCTAGCCCTTTAAGCATGTCATTTGTTACCCCGTCTTTTCCAGGTGACTTTCTTTGTTTAAGGGATACAATGGCTGCCTCTAGCTCTCTCATGGTGAGGTTTGATGCCATGTGCTCTTCTGGAACAGTTGGTATATTTTGGTAAAGTTCTTGCTCTTTGGTAATTTCCTGTTTTCTGTCAGGTGGAACATTTATCTGGCTCTCATGTGAGAATTTTTGAGCAAAAACATTAGCTGCTTCTTTTTTTGTGAGTATTTTCTCATTTTGTTGTAGGGCTATTTCATTATTTTTACATTCCTCATCATTTAAGGCTTTGACGAGCCTCCATAATTGTCTTCTATCTTTGTCGAGGTTAAGACTTTCTGTTTTTTGACCCAGCTATTTTTGGCTGAACAGTTTAACGTTTTCCTGTATTTTGCAGAGATAGCTTTGTAGGCGATGTTTGCCTCAACTGTTTTGTCCTTTTCTGCTACATGTCTGGCCTCTGTTACCTGTTCTTCCAGTTCTTTGAGTTATTCTGTCTAGTACGGCTTATAATCTTTTCTCGCCCCTCGTGGTATTGATTCTAGGGCAGCTTTTAGAACTGCTTTATTAAATCCGTCAGCTATTTCACCAATTCTTTTGTTTTTGGGTGTTTATGAAACAACAGTATTCATCTGTCAGTGCTGAGAACTTGTTCCAGTTGGCATTTTTGTAGTTCCAGCATGGTAATGGTTTATGGAAGTGGAGTGTATGATCCATATTAATCAATGTAGGACTTCAGGTCAATGTTTGCCAAAAATGTAGATGGACTAAAAAAGTACTAAGGTGACCAATAGGAACATACAATATATTGTAAATATACATATATTTCTTTACGTGTCAACATTTAATGTTAGGGGAGGTAACTTATTCATTTGTTTCTTTAATTTTTAATTCAAGGGAAATAATTTAACCATTACACACATGCTAAAAGAACAAAAGATTCTCGTTTAGTTTTAATTATATCTGGTTAAACGCAAAAATATATAAAACAAAAATTATTGTGTTATGCCGACTTTAAGAATAAAGTGTTACATTCTATATGGGCCCACTTGGGTTGAAACATGACTCTCAAGTGTCTCAGCCTCCTGTTGTCTTGTATCGAAAATGAACCCATTTCACTTTGGTAGCACCTTTAAAATCCACAACTCCTCCAGCCGGGGGGGCAATTGTGAAAGTAACAAAGAGAAGACAAATTATTCCGTTCGTTCCGCCGCACACCACAACTATGGACAGACACTGACACACCTGCGCGAAGCCGACGAGGCTAGCCACTGCGCGCTAGCAACTGTAATTCTGTGCCCAACACCTCTTATAATATACGCCGCTTGTTGCCCGTCAGTCACATCCTTGTCACCAGTACACCGAAAAACTCAACGTATTGTGGACTATACTTGGCCGCTTTGAACAAATGTTGCTCTTCCAATCTGGATCACTCTTCTTGTCAAGTTTTGACGGGATGTCGATTCTCGGATATAAGTGAAAAAAAAAAAATTAAAAAAATAACAACATAGCGATAATTTAACTCGTTGACTCCGTAATTATTTTTCACCCTGCGCCGTACTTATGTTTTTGAAGAATTCTAACCATCTAAACAGTGATGTTTACTGTCTTTTAGTGTAAATTTTATGTTAATATTGTCTGTGTACATGTACTTATTATATACCAGACTGTAGTGAAATAGAAAGAGAATTGTAATATATAGCGTCTTTGGCACTTGCAGGCCGGAATTTTTTCACGAGTTTTGCCAGAATTATTTTTGTACCTTAAAGCAGTACCTTTATAAATTCTAAAGTTTCTGAGTTATTACACAACAAAGACACACATATTATACATCACAGTAAAGATAAATGAATGTAGAATTAGAATATGAAGGATTTTTAGTGATATTCTACATATAGTATTCAGTCATGAGTTATAACGAAAATACGGAAATAATTTCACGGAAAACAAAAGTGACGTTCCCAACGTCGTTTCGGCTTCTAGGGGTTTTGCGGATGTACGCTACCAGCGTCGTTCCGGCCTTTAAGAGTACGTTTGGTATGTACAATTGAAAAACACTAAATAGTTAACTGTAGGATACGAGCTTACCATAGACAACTTACTGTTGCAGATAATAAAAAAGATAAAGAAGTTAGGGGAATGTATCCTATTTACTTTCAAAGGGGAACAATTTACCTATACAACAAATATCAAATTAAATAATAAGTTTTCGTTACTTATTTAGTTTTATCAATTAATTTAACAAAATTATGAAA
Source organism: Oreohelix idahoensis (assembly GCA_024509875.1). Taxonomy (NCBI): domain Eukaryota; kingdom Metazoa; phylum Mollusca; class Gastropoda; order Stylommatophora; family Oreohelicidae; genus Oreohelix; species Oreohelix idahoensis. Next base: position 157,078 of record JAMPIV010002538.1, read on the forward strand.
GGAATACAATACTATTTTATATTTATTAGTACATTTGTTAAATTGTTAAACACTTATTTTGTTTCTCTAGTTGAGAATGAAACAAACTTTAAATATATATCAGTGTAATGCACATGTTAATGTAGTGAGAACTTATGTGTTCTGCCACTTTCAAAGACATTATTATGTTGAACAACTCTGTAGTAGTCGCAGATGCGCACAGTAAAATGTTTCATCGATGCCAAACAGCGCACTTCGACAATCTTTTAATCTCATTTTCTTACTTGGTGGTTTCTGTTCTTCCCTGATAGCCGGAGAGGCTATGAGGTTTGGTTCTCAGTACAAGGAATTTTTTTCATGGAATTTTTTTTCCGATCCACTCAGTACTAATAATGTCATAACCCCCGCCCCCAAATCCCCACTCAATGGTGTCCTCCCAGCGAATTATGGGTCCTCCTGGAGATCTGGATCCTTTGATGTTGGTTTCCCATATGTGTCGTGGCAGACGTTCTTCTCCAATTCTGCAGACGTGGCCAAACCATAGTAACTAGGACTGTTCCACTCGGGTTTGAACAAACTGTATTACAAAACATCCCAGAAAGTGGATCTCCGACCGGCGCTATTATACATACACACAGTCATAAATATGACAAAGGAAGAGACACAGCGGTTACAGAAAAACACATTTGTAATGAAGTTTTTGTTTTTGGATGTACGACAACTTTATTTAGTGAATTTCGTAATTTACTGTTTGGTTCTCCAAACACTAAGAGATGTTTGATCGGCCAGCTACTACATTCATTGCTTCAAAGATACTGTGTTGTTCCAACTTGGATACATTGATTCTCGACTTAACTGATTTATAAAGTAACCCATATTCAATACGATGACAGTACTGCATACATGCAGATTATTTGCTTCTCTGGAACTGGAGGAATGGTCTACCTAGCTCCACATACTCCACTCCAGAAAGTCATTTTAATATAATAAATCTTCGTCATAATTAATAGCATAGACTTTCGTACCGGAAAGATGGGATTTTAAGTCCATGTGAGCAGGGGTTACCAGCCAGAGGTACGCCTACCACATGAGGATACGCCAAGGATCTCACAGAGTTGAGTAGGATATTTGGTAAATAACAACAAAGCTAGCTAAACGTCTGGAAATGTAGGTAATTTGCCTCATATAAATTATTTCTCTCTTCTAACTTACATAATCATTTTTTTCAGTCCCAATATGAATAACCAGTGAAACTATCGCGCCACGTTTTTGGGAAAATAAGAAAACGGCACACTAAACACTGTGACACGGAAATTCAACACTCTCTTAAAGAACATGTATACCTTTCTCTTCATTATTTTCATGGTGCATTGTTGACTGTTGTCACGGAATTGCCTCCCCTGCTTTGCAGTAGTGGTCCAGCAGTGGCCAAAACTCAAGAATATCTAATATGGGTCTTCAAAGGTGTCTACCTTCGCACAAGATAACTCTTGGCAGAGTTGTATATAGAGGGATAAAGATGCTTATATCTCAAGGATGTTTTCATAAGATAATTGTTAATTTATATCTGATCCGCCGCCTGTTATGCAGAATTAAGCAATTATTAATTTCAGCTCGTTTACAAAGTGGAATTCCTATTAGTATGGTATAGCTCTGTTTAGAGTGTATTTATTAAATTGACTGAAACAAACATGCCGTACATACAAAATGAATAAATCGAAGTTAAATTTGTATATTTACAAATAACAGATTTAATAATCAACTAATATTAACAGTTAAAAAAAATTATATAATCGTTAACAGACAATACTAATCATCGTGTGATGGTATGGTGTTTTATGTAAGAAGTCACTTGGCAGCTTCTAGGTTTGACTTAGCTGCAAATTGTAGTTTCTGCTCCAGCTGGGATTTTGGGTTCAATGCAGAAAAATCACTGGAGTTCTTGCGTCTCTGGTCAAGATTAATGGCGCAGCACGTTCCAAGTAAGATCAAGATGTAAGTGCGAATCTGGTCCCGCGTCTCTAAGACCCGCTGATACTGGTGTCTATTTCGTCGTCAGGCCACTTCTACCCTCACTTTGTTCCAGAAATAAGTACCCGCACTGGTACCACCAATCCAATCTTGGCTCACAGACTGTTTGCTCAGAGGAATAAAGGCACTTGACTAGGCCTCTTACAGGTTTCTGAATTTTTTTTTGGTTAACAATGAATTCCCACTATTACTCCGTGTTTTAGATTCCTCAGATTCCAGTGGTCCTTGTTAAATTGTAGAGTTTTTTTTGGACTCTGAAGTCCTCAAAACTGCTTAAACAATGGTCCAGTTCCTGTATAAGAATCTTGATTCTAACTTCTGGCAGTCTGGTTTTCGTCTTGGCAAGCAATTCTCACAGAGTACTAGACAAAAAATGTCAGATTATATTGCAAGTTTTCGGCCCCCGCTTCTCAGGGCTGTTGGGACAAACGCCCAATCAACGCAATTGTTATTCGAGCTACAAATTATGAGCTAATCTTATTTGAACGTTTAAATTTATGATTAAATATTTTGCATGACTCATCTAGTGCAAAGTTTCAAACGTTACTTTTCTAAAAATGAGCGGTAAACATTCGATTATTACATGGTCAAGTTACGTCTCTCACACGTCCTCCCAGATTGGGGGATTATCTGACTTGCCTATCCCACGTAATTCAACCATCGTTATCAGACTATGACTCGGCGCAATTCGGCCGTCTGGTCTGGACATTTCGTGGTTTATCCACACCTCCAATATGCAAGTCTATTATTCTGTAGAATTGTAAAGGATTACGCTCATCCTGTGCAAACAATGTCATTAACCTTTTACCTGGGATAAAATGTGGGACCATCAGGTTCGTGTGATCTAATTAGTACCTCAGAGATGGGCCGGCTAATTGAGGTTAATTGAAGGGTGAAAGCAATGTAAACATTGACATTCGGATGAATGTTCTGTATTGACAAGTAAGGGATAGGGGAGATGACAATAACAACATCACTCGTACAGGAATATAATGCAATCCTGCCAGAGTGGACATGAGAGTGCACAAACCGTTTTGTGACAACTTTGTTAGAAATATTAACACTAGCTTTCGAGAAACTACGGAAACAGTACTCGTTACACTGTACTTGAGTGAGCTCATTACCCTGTACTTGAGTGAACTCATTACCCTGTACTTGATTGAACTCATTACCCTGTACTTGAGTGAACTCATTACATTGTACTTGAGTGAACTCATTACCCTGTACTTGAGTGAACTCATTACCCTGTACTTGAGTGAACGTTATACTCAGACAATTCGTACAAGGTGACTAATATGAGGTGATACATGAGGCTGGCAACATCATCATGTTAAACTAATTACAATAGACTGACCACTACAAAAGTCACGTGATTGTTTGGTGAAGGCTTCCTACAAGGGTACTGATGCGTGATGCCATATGATGATGGATGGCATCCGCATGTCTGGTTTTGTGTAGTGCGTAGATGTGTTCAGTCAAAACAATGTTCATGCAACAATAACAGGGCAATCCACATAGGACGTCAGTAAACTCACGACGTATAAAGTCAATGAGTCTTGAAACAGCCGTTGACGTTTTTCTTCATTATTTATTGTGGACGCCACAGTGACAAAATGGTTACGCAAATGTGTAGGCACATCAAACAGTCATTATCACAGCAACATTCAATACAGCAATAAACGGTAGACAGCATTACAATGATGAGTCAGATGCATGTTATATTTCAAAGTGCTGTAAATGTAGTCAGGTGAACAACTCCATCCTTTTCTATAACAGCCAGGAGATAACCAGATGTATGAGATCAGTTCACTCTCCTTAGTTTGACTTCAGCAAGACAGACACGTCTGCCGAAGTATAAATAATGTCCTCAAGAATATCCTCTAGATAATAAAGGTTTTCTAAACCTAGTTCATTTAACAAAGTAGCAAGTAATGGTCCTTGGTACATGCATCAACCGATGCAGTACAATGCAGCGACATGTGAGCTGGGAAAGAACATCTCGTGACGACGACTTTCGGAGACAGGCTATGAATCGAAATCGCTCACGACCCAAAATCGATAGAGTTAATGAAAAAGTCAATTTACCTTGCTTTCATGAAATACACAGAAATATCACGCCTCCCGACATGTGGGAAAACACTAGAGGTATTATCTCGACTAAACGAAATATCCATAAGAGGACTACACATCCCTGACAGAACAAAAATAGCGGAGATCCCCTCTTCAACGAGGCATCTCTTTCGCCATTCCAAATCGCTCACTCCCACTAGTGGTGGGCGGAAACCGATCGACAAACAACAAGACAAGTCATGCGCAGTCCAGCGCAAAAATGACCACAGCTCAAAAGTTAACTGCATTCGATACCAACGCGAGAAGACAAATGCTTACCGAGAAAAGTGACTATAAATTACAAGCAGTTGTTGCCCTTGCGTTATAAAACAGATATTGAAATAAAACGATGTTGCGAGAATTTATCACGCAACATATCACCACCTCCTCCCGATAAAAAAAAAAATGTGGAACATATTTTTTTTTCAATATCAAAGAGCAAGCGATAAGCGGCTCAAAACGCACGAATTATGCGCTGATAATTAACTAAATTGCCAAACATGAGGCTAATTATAGAGTGTCTGGTGAGGATATACCTCAACAGAAAAATAAATATGTCTCAAAAAATATTCACATCGGGGAGGTGTCACCAACACACATCACGTTAGCATGTAAACACAATATACGTATGCAAGTTACTATAATCATCATTAAACAGCATACTCTAATATTGTCTTTAAAAATGGATGTACAAATCTGATAGGAAAATTTAGATAGTACATTCTTTGACATGTAATGACATAAGTACATAGTAAAGTTAAACTACATGACGATCCAGGACATATGCTCTGGTATTCCGAGGGTAAGTACACAATCTAGAACTCGTAAGGTAAGTCCTCAGCTCAACAATGACATTCTGAGAAAGTACAAGCAATATAATGCTAATTAATAACTAATATGCTTCATAAGGTACAATACATTATTAATAATTGTGGCTGTTTAGTAAACTAACGGCCCTTATATTAACTACTCAGTCCTCCTCTATCCTTTTAAAAAACGAACAGAAGAAGATGACAACAAAGCACGATAGTGTGTACATATAAAGTAAGTACAGATGTGCTAATCTATTGTAGTAATATAGGTGTGTTATGACTCTGTAATATATAGAAATATAGGACAGAAGTATTAGTTGGAGTCATGTGGGCATCTAGACAAAATGTCAGCCATCACATTATCCGCACCACGGATAGCTCGTACCGTGAAGTGAAAAGGTTGAAGAGCTATAGCATATCGAGTGGATCTCGAACTCTTCAAATTCTTAGTCTGAATAGCTGTAAGAGCTTTCTGATCAGTCTCTAGAATGAAATGTGCGCCCAGGAGGAATCTTTGTAGCTTTAGAATTGACCAAACCATCGCTAACAACTCACGGTCTAAAACCGAGTAGTTCCTCTCTGCCGCATTTAGTTTTCTAGAAATGTACATAACAGGATGCAGAGTATTTGCATATTCTTGCATCAGTGCTGCTCCAATCCCAGTGGATGAAGCATCACTCCGAAGAACAAAAGTCCTATCAAGAGTAGGTAATCTTAAGATGGGAGGAGAAGAAAATATATTCTTGATTTGGTCTAGTGAAGATTGGCATTCTTCAGACCAACGGACCAGATTAGGCGAACCTTTCTTCAACAATGTTGAGAGAGGTGCCATGATCGAAGATAAATTTGGAATAAATCTCCCATAAAATTGAATTAAACCTAAGAGACTCCTAACTTGTTTCTTCGTTTTAGGAACAGAGATGTTCAGTATTTTGGAAGTATTGTGGTCTTCTGTCTTCAAGAGACCATGACCAACACGATGACCCAGGAAAGAGATTTCACCAAAACCAACAAAAGCTTTAGAAGGTTTTGCTGTCAAATTATTCTCACGTAGAGTGGACAGTAAGTCATATAACCCTAAATAGTGATCTTCCCAGGTATCACTGAAGAGACAGATGTCATCTAAGTATGCGATGACATCCGAACGATGTGACAGAATTCGACGCATCATGCGAACGAAAGTGGCAGGGGCGTTCATGAGACCAAAAGGCATAACATTCCATTGAAATAGACCCCTAGGTGTAGAAAAAGCAGTAAGAGGTTTGGCATGCTCTGCTAAAGGCACTTGCCAATAACCTTTAGACAAGTCAAGTTTAGTGAAGAATCTAGAATTAGAAAGTCTAATCAGTAGATCTTCTAACAAAGGCATCGGTTCAGCGTCGAACTTTGTGACCTGATTCAATTTGCGATAATCAACGCAAATTCGTATGTTCTTATCCTTATTCCGGACAATAACCATGGAAGAAGAATATGGTGAAGTCGATGGTTCAATTATATTTAATTGAATCATTTCATCCAATTCCTTTTCCACTTGCGACTGAAAGTGTATAGGAATAGGATACGGCCTAACCCTAATTGGATTATTGTCGGTAAGAATTATGTCATGTTCTATGACATCTGTGTGTCCAGGAATGTCAGTGAGAACATCCTGAAATGTTTGTAACATCGACGAGACTTGTCGATGTTCGTCACCAGAAAGATTAGGAGAAACAGAAACGTTTTTCCAAGATTCCGTGGAATGTAATGGAACCACTGGAGGGGAAGGTTGACATCAGAGAAGGTAGCTTCCTCATCCTGAATGACAGACAGGGATGAATAATGACCGTGAGGTGCAGGAGCATCATCCGTTGCCTGGAAAATAGGCAGCAAATAGTCCGGACGTTCGTGAAATTCCGAAAGCATGTTTATGTGGAAAGTTTTATGCTTTCCATCAATATCGACCACATAGTCAACATCGGAAATCCGAGAGACTATTGCATACGGACCTTTCCATGCAATAAGAAGTCTATTTTCCCTACTGGGGAGTAGGACGAATGCTTTGTCACCTGGACAAAGTTGTCGTAGACATCTATTCTTGTTAGCAAACTGCCTTGCCTTCTCTTTAGCAATTTCTGATGAAGCAGTTGCTAGCTTACATGCCTCAATGATCTTTTGTCTAAGAGCAATGACATACTCATATGAGGATTGAGTTTCATCGCTAATATCATCGGCAGTGATGAGATCGTGTAATAAAGACATAGGGCCGCGTGGACGCGCGCCAAAGACAAGTTCGAAGGGAGAAAATCCTGTGTGTTCATTAGGGACTTCTCTATAGGCAAAGAGAGCCGCGGGTAAAAACCCTGTCCCAATCTTGAGGATGATCTTCAGTTATCTTACCAAGCAAAGTCTTGAGCGTTCTATTCAGACGCTCAACTAACCCATTAGACATAGGATGGTAGATACTACTGAGAGATCGTTCAATATGTAAGGTAGACATTACCTGTGACATAGTGTCAGATATGAGTTGAGTGCCATGGTCTGACAATATTTCTCTGGGGAACCCCAAGCGAGAAAATATCAACCAAAGAGCATCTGCGATATCTGTAGTAGATATGCTCTTAAGAGGAATAGCCTCTGGCCAACGTGTGCACATATCGACACATGTAAGGATAAACTGATGTCCTCTGGCCGACTTGACCTTAAAAGGGCCAATAATATCTATGGCCATTTTCTGAAACGGCCGAATAGGAATGTCAGCAGCCTGGATAGGCGCAGCATGTCGTGGTCCTCTAGATTTGACCTCCTGACATACCTTGCATGATCGGCAGTAAATACGAATGTCCTTATTGACAAAAGGCCAAAAGAAAGCCGCAAGGACTCTCGACTTCGTACGGGCAAAACCCATATGTCCAGCACATTGCGAGTCATGAGCATGTTGTAATATTTGGACTCTCATGCTCTTGGGAACAAGAATTTGCGAATGTGCCGACGTAGTCGAATCTTGTACCATACGTACAAGTACGCCGTTTCTCATTGCAATCCAAGATTTTCTATTTGTATCCTGATTCGGATCACCTTTCTTCGCAAGAACGAAGAATTTTTTTAAAGAAGGATCTTCTTCTTGCAATTTTATGAAAGAGTCACGAGTAATTACTAAGTGACTATCTTGGCTATCAACTTCATTATCACTATTCAGTGAAGTTTCGGGTGTTTGTAGAGCTTGTGCTCTTGTAACTACTGCATTTGTAGCTTGCATGTTATTATCTTCCCAAGCAGCAATCTGCTGTGGGGTACACTCCCTAACTCCGTGAATACGACCAATAATAAGGTCCGCAATAGGATTAGGTAAGAGACAAGCATGCACATCTCCAGTAAAGAAAGGAGTGGCAATGCGAATTACAGCAGTAGGATATTTTTCTAGAGTGCCGCCAAATGTGACACATTTAATAACCCTTCCTGTAGCACAAGATGGATCTACAAGCGATTGTCTAACACCAATAGTGGTGCATCCGGAATCGAAAAGTAGTGAGACCGGAGTATCATTAACAAGACCCTTATGTAGAATTAAAGAACCCCTCCCGTCATGCGCAACAGCAGCAGGAAGAGCGGGAAGTGGGTGACCACAACTCAAAGTAGTTATGGTACCCGGTTCGAATAAAGTACTGCATTGGGGGCATTTGTTTGCTCTTTCAAAGTCAAAAGCAGAACTAGTGACAGCGTCAAAGTTTTTACTATCAACAACATGATTACAGGCTCCCTCAGTTTCCTGTTGTACAGCATTAGCCTGCTGATATCTCTTTTTTTTGTGTTGAGATCTACCCCGACTATTATTACCTCTGAAGTTATCAGAGTTATTATTATCTCTGCAGTTATTATTGTCTCTATTGTAATTGTTATACTGGTTCGAATTCCAGTTTCCACGATTACTATCATGTTCACATTGATGCGAACATCTATTTGTTTGGTTCTGAGGTCTTCGGCAGGAATAACCTCTATTACCATATCCTCTTTTGAAATGCTTATAATTATTAGGGTGATAGTAACGACCACTATCAGGTTGTCTCCAATTCTTCGAAGAAGAATCACCATGAAATTGGTTTCCATGATTTTGACAGAAATTACCGCTGCCCCCTTTCTATCAAAATTTTGTTGGGATCTACGAGCAAAGTTTTGACCATACGGAGCTGCCGAAGCAACTGGTAAACCTTCTTTCACCTTAGAGTTACCCATGGTTATGTGTGGGTGCGCAGTTACGTATTGGCAACAGAAATCTTCCATTTCTTTTATTGTTTTAGGTTTACGTTCATGAAGGAAAGCAAGGAAAGACTCATTGACAGACGACATGACTTTGTCTCTAAGTATTAAGTCCATAAGTCCTTCATAAGTTTTTTCCGTCTTAGATAGTTCAACCCATCGTGAGAAAGTAATGCGTATTCTTGCAATAAACTCGGAGAATTCAACTCCATTTTCAGGTAACATGTTTTTAAATTGTAGACGATAGCCGTCTTCGTTAAGCTGATATTTCTTTAACAAAGCGGCCCTGACAACCTCATAATTGTTCTTGTCAGGTTCATCCACCATATTTAATATACTTAGAGCTTTACCTGTCAGTATCCCTGATAACTGATAAACATATTTTGCTTTGTCTATGTTATGAGCTGTACATGCTTGTTCAAATCTGTCCAGATAGAACATTATGTCATCACTGGAAGGACTAAATGTTGGTAACTTAATCTTAAAAGTATCATTATTAGCCTTCCCAGAAGATGAACCCTTGTTTGAATCATTACCATTACTCATGCTCGTCAATTTCAATTTCTCCAACTCTAAAGCTAAGAGTTTTTCTTCATGTTCCATTTTTGCTTTCCTCTCATCAGACTCTCTTTGTAACTTCCTTTCTTCAGCTTGAGCCTGCATTTGAAGTCTTTCATTTTCAGCTTCTTTTTCAAGTCTTTTATTTTCAGCTTCTTTTTCAAGTCTTTTATTCTCAGCCTCTAGCTGTAGCTTTCTTTCCTCAGCTTCTGATTCCCTTTTTTGTTTTTCCATTTCCATTTGGAATCTCTTTTCATCCACCTGCATCTGCAGTTTCTTTTGTTCAGCTTCCATCTGCAGTTTCTTTTGTTCAGCTTCCATTGCTTTATCATATCGAGCAGTTGCAAATTCTTCTAACTTATCACCAGTCTTGCCAAGCAATTTACCCTGCTCAATAAAGTGCTCAAATGTAGACATGTTGTCTAACATATGAGTCCAAAACCTGAAATAATTAACTAATTTATTTCAAACCTAAGTGTAACAAGTCTTAATTAAGCACTTGTATATTCACATCACATTATATTATCCCAGTCTCTGTGGGAAACAAGTCTCCAATCAAAGAACTTGTATATGAAATATCAGCACTCAAATCTTGATCATAAGTGCACTTCTCATTCAATAGTGCACGACACTATTCATCATTCATTTATCATCAGTATAGTAGTAACAGTGCATTAGCATAGCCCATTAACTAATTACTATAACTGTAAACAATGACTATGTAAACACATGCAGAATGTAAACATTGAAAATGTAAACAATACAAACAATGTAAACAATAACAATGTAAACAATAACAAAGATCAGCAACAATACAAAAACTTTCGCAGAAATCAACTAAAAATAAAGCAGAAATTAATGAAATATCACAAAAAATGTGACGATATCTGCGATAGAATTAAACAAAATACATGACACCACAGTGTATAAACAAAAATGTTGTATGAAACTAAAATATAGTCAAGATGAGGCTAACAAATACAAACAAATCAAACAAAACTAAAGAATGCGAAATAATAACGAAAACAATATTAAAACATGTCATCACAGCTAACATAAATAGCAACAGAAGTCGCTTAGCAAATTCCAGTATCGGAAATTTGCAAACCTTACAGAAAACGCTCACAATAGACGACCTCTATGACGTGGCATAATCTAACGGAGACACCACCCAACCGAGAACCCGCTGAAATATAAACATATAAATATACAAATAACATATAGACATATAACATATAGAATGAGATGATACACAGAAGACTCAGCAGAAGTATAAGGGCACAGTTTACATACAAACAGGCCACTTAACTTATAGGCTTCCAATCGTAGAACAGCAGAAAAAACGGATGTCAATCAACGTCCTAAAGAGCGAAGCTCCAACGATGATGGCACATCTGAACTGCTTCCACTGCTAACACGATGGTACAAGAGCTTCTGAAATACTGTGTGTTGAGTTGTTTCGGCACTTGACCTTCTAATCCAAAAGTAAGTTGATGGAAATCGGTACTTGGCCTTCTTCAGAAAACAACCCGTTTCAACCGGCACTTGACCTTCTCAAAAAACGACAGCACTGGAACCTTGACAGCAGCAACTTGCTTGACTTGCGTAAAAGATAACAGCAGTCCGAGTTATCCGGCAACATGTAACAACGCCGGGTACTGTCAAATTCTTGTTTCCGTCAAAAAGTTGAAATTTTGACTTTTACCGGGCAACGCCGAGTACTTTGAAAATTTTGAAGATGTTGACTGTATTGAAGAATGTTAATTTCTTGAAGGATGCTGATGAATTCTTGTTGAAAATGAAGTGGGTAAGGGACCCCGTGTTTGCTAGTACCAGAATCAAACCAGCTTATGGCCACCAAATGATGCGTGATGCCATATGATGATGGATGGCATCCGCATGTCTGGTTTTGTGTAGTGTGTAGATGTGTTCAGTCAAAACAATGTTCATGCAACAATAACAGGGCAATCCACATAGGACGTCAGTAAACTCACGACGTATAAAGTCAATGAGTCTTGAAACAGCCGTTGACGTTTTTCTTCATTATTTATTGTGGACGCCACAGTGACAAAATGGTTACGCAAATGTGTAGGCACATCAAACAGTCATTATCACAGCAACATTCAATACAGCAATAAACGGTAGACAGCATTACAATGATGAGTCAGATGCATGTTATATTTCAAAGTGCTGTAAATGTAGTCAGGTGAACAACTCCATCCTTTTCTATAACAGCCAGGAGATAACCAGATGTATGAGATCAGTTCACTCTCCTTAGTTTGACTTCAGCAAGACAGACACGTCTGCCGAAGTATAAATAATGTCCTCAAGAATATCCTCTAGATAATAAAGGTTTTCTAAACCTAGTTCATTTAACAAAGTAGCAAGTAATGGTCCTTGGTACATGCATCAACCGATGCAGTACAATGCAGCGACATGTGAGCTGGGAAAGAACATCTCGTGACGACGACTTTCGGAGACAGGCTATGAATCGAAATCGCTCACGACCCAAAATCGATAGAGTTAATGAAAAAGTCAATTTACCTTGCTTTCATGAAATACACAGAAATATCACGCCTCCCGACATGTGGGAAAACACTAGAGGTATTATCTCGACTAAACGAAATATCCATAAGAGGACTACACATCCCTGACAGAACAAAAATAGCGGAGATCCCCTCTTCAACGAGGCATCTCTTTCGCCATTCCAAATCGCTCACTCCCACTAGTGGTGGGCGGAAACCGATCGACAAACAACAAGACAAGTCATGCGCAGTCCAGCGCAAAAATGACCACAGCTCAAAAGTTAACTGCATTCGATACCAACGCGAGAAGACAAATGCTTACCGAGAAAAGTGACTATAAATTACAAGCAGTTGTTGCCCTTGCGTTATAGCTGTACTGGTGGTCCAGGCTTCCTATAAGGGAACCAGCTGTAGTGGTGGTCCAGGCGCCCTACAAGGTTACTAGCTGTACTGGTGGTCCAGGCATCCTATAAGGGAACCAGCTGTACTGGTGGTCCAGGCTTCCTATAAGGGAACCAGCTGTAGTGGTGGTCCAGGCTTCCTACAAGGGTACCAGCTGTGGTGGTGGTCCAGGCTTCCTTCATGAGTACCAGCTGTACTGGTGGTCCAGGTTTTCTATAAGGGAACCAGCTGTAGTGGTGGTCCAGGCTTCCTACAAGGTGTCGTAAAATTAACAGTGATACAACGTAAAAATATCTCCAAAGGATAAAATGTAGGGATAAAAAGAATGCGTAAGTTACTAGAAGGCATGATCGCCCACGCCGCGGGTCATCACCCTCCATAAAAATTGACTTGCTAGACGGGAAGTCAAAACGGTTACCATTTGAACGGGATGAGAACGGCGGATCAAAAGGAAAAAAATATGACTGAAAAATTGCGTGAGACTAGCAAGGCTAAGGAGACGCAATTGGGGGGAAAAGGAAAAATTCACGTCCCCAAATTGACACGAGGTACGGAAAGGGACGCTTATGCGATACCAAGCCTTTTATTTGAATTCAGCGGCAAAAGCTTTACAACGCAGATGCTTGAAATATTACAAAATTAAAAAAGTAACTTTTTCTTAATATTAATGTTAGGAATATAAAAATTAAAAACAAGTAGTTTATTGGGAAAACGCAAGTAGAGACCGGACGGGACTAACAGATAAAAATCCATACTTGACTGAAGATGAAAGAAATGACTTTACGTGTAGGACACATTTGCAATTTAAAAAAACCAGGCAATTGCATTGGCCACAGGACAAATCATATTTATCGGCGCTCAGACGCGCATTATGGGGCCAGTTCCTCAATCAGTTTGTCAAGTGATAGGACACAGTAAATTTCAAGAGTGGTGCTTTCCCCATGAAACACATTGAAATAAGTTCAGGGACGCCATACTATAGTCAGCAGCCCAGCTGAGTTTCGCTCGCCTTTCTGTGTTCTTTATTCATAATCTGAGTGTGAGTTTTTTAGTTGACCAAAGGTGGTGTCAATTGCTGGGAAAATAATATTGCAGTGAGGACCGTGCAGTGTTCGCTCTCGGCCAGAACAGCCTTGGTTGATTTTGGGCCCCCAAAGCGGAGAGGTGGGGCACCCGATAAATTGCCCCAGCACGGCGAGGTGGGCTTCACAGATTCCAGCACCAGAATACTCTTTTCAAATTTACGTAGGGGGTGGTTGCTGGATTTACAACCAACTTATAGACATAGCACCCAAAGTGATTATACTAAAACATCCATATTTCCATCATTAATGGACAAAGTTTGGTAGGCTTAGACAGGGATGGGATGAGCCACCCAACAGCACATCTAATCATCCGTTACCGGGCAAAACACACTTAAGCCCAGTAGAAATAAGAAACTCCACGTGGCCACTTGAATAGTACAACTTTTATATAACATGCATTTATTCAGCATTCATCTAAATTTCCATCTTTATCCATAAAGTTATGGCCCCCCCCAACAAACCTTGGATCGACCACTACAAATTACCCACAGCATAACATATCACACTTTCAAGTGGATATCGTTCATTGTGTTCTAAATATATATTGATAAGATTATATTATTTAATATCAGTGTAAGTGTGTGTTTGTATATGTCAATACAACACAATAAAATTCAGTACCTAGATTTTAACGTCAGCCAATTATTAGGAAAAAAAAATTGGTTGTGAGGTCGTGTGGTAGCAGAAAGGTTCTTGGAAATTCAACCGTAATTTTCTTCAGGGAAGCCTTAACAGTGATCATACATCCCAATAGTAATATCACATCATCCAATACAACAAACCA